>OMLB01007530.1:6762-26926 GCA_900302555.1 Myripristis jacobus | reverse complement strand
GGGGGGTTGTGAGGTGGCAGAGCAGGCAGAAAAGCAGGCTTCATCAATCTGAAGACACCTTCTGGGGGCTTCTGTTAGTGTGCTCTCAGTATGAGTATGTTTGCACACGCATGCACGCACATGTTCCTGTGTATGTATGTGTGCCATGCTACAGTATTTATGTAGATCTTTCACAAGCTGTAGATCTGACCACTTTCATGCCCAAAAACAGATTTTTAGTGTTTGAAACAGCTTTCAGGCCATCACAGGACTCTAAAAGTCTCAAATGAAACCGAGACTAAAAAGAAATTCTTTTATGGCTCAGCAGTGGTTTAATGAAGGAGGACCCCTCATACCTATTCTATGTTAGCTGGGAGCAAAAACTGAAAAGGGGACACATGACTGCCTTCAAATGCATAATTAATGCAAGAAGCGTAATTGAAAAATGAATGAGAGTAAATAAAATGGGTGAAACCCACTGACAGAAGGTCCATCTTATCTGACTGATTTCTGATATTTTATAAAAGGCCAATGTTGGTCTGTTCTATCAGTCTAAACTTAATATACACACATGCTGGTTTGTGTGTGTATCTGCATGCAAGTGTGTTTGTGTATGTGTGTTTGAGTGTGTGTGTTATTGCTGAGGGGGTATCCTCTTACTGCCCCCCCATCTCTGTCTCCCTCCCTCTCACACAGTCCCATCTGTCTCCCAGCTACAGTGTCTCTCTCACAGGCATTACATAATATTGCCCTTCAATAAAAACAAGCACTGCTGGGACCAAAACGCTGTAGCTGTCTATATCCACTGTGTCACACTAGAAATGTTATTGCCTCTAATGAGATCCTACACCAAGACTAAGGAAGTGGGTACAGCTGAGGATACTGAAGATGGATGTTTTTGACTTTTAGAGAGTTCACATGCAAAGCATAGTATTTGTCAGTGTGGTGCATGAAACCATACATCTCCAGAGTGTCAACTGTTAAGGAATTGAGAAAAATCTGTGGGGTTTCCTGTCGACACCCCTGCAGTTTTGATGTTTTACGGCCCATTTTCACTGTTTCCAGGGGAAATAGTGTGATACGTTGTACAGAAATTTAGAAATGCAGCCGTGCTTAGAATATAGTATAGTATAGTATATAGTATATAGTAGAGTATTTCATTGTTATATGCTTAAAATATTTTTAAGTTATTGCCCTAGGCAATAAAACATGGTATTTGTTATTGTCATTGTCACACTGTCACAATGTTCACACCCATTTTTGGATTGAGTCAAGTCTCTGTCTTTTGACCCAGTGTGACCAATAGTCCCAATCACAATTCAGTCATTTCATTTTGATTTAATCTAGTTAGTGTTGAAGTAAAGTTGAACTTTGGTAGAATGTTAAGTTGTCTAGTTCCCTGGCTGTTATGAGTCCACATGGTGGTGAAATATCCTCATTATTTGCTCTGTGCTCCCCTGGGCCGTTAATCCACAATGCTGCATTTCTATCTCTCCATTCACTCCCATAGAAGGACAGCTCCTAAAATAGCACTTTTACCATATAAACAAATGCCAACAAAGTAGATGCCAATACAAAAACACCAATTCCTGGTACCCATTGTTTTGTGTGTAATTACAGTTATTTGTGAAAGGACTATCAGGTCATTTCTTCCTGATAGTTTCCTGCAGGTGCTACCTGCCAGGTCTACTTTCCAATTCAAATGGGAAAATAACAAGAGACATTTAATGTCCTCAAAAAATGGGTACCAGGAGTTGTTGTTTTCTAACATTTATTTACACATGATACTCACAGAACTGCACGCTTTAATCATCATAGATGTGCAAATGGGCAAGCCATTATTTGGCACTGCAATGTTTTTCTTTTTTTTTTCATTGTAGTACACAAAAGACAAACATTGGGAATGCAAATTTGACAGATTGAAAATTATGCTACTTAAACTTTTAGTCATTTTGCATGGATACAACTGGACCAAGATACAAGTCTTAGTCACCATCATGTGCTTGAAAACAAGAGTGGTTGATAAATATCAGTTATCCATGTAACCTCATGGCCTCTGAGGTTCAAGACAGATTTTCTCCGTTTGGTTAATAATGTTAGCTTCCAGCTTACAGAACAAAATCTAAAATGCAGGATGCTGCTGATATGGAAATGTAGTGTTTAGAGTTTTGAAAATTGGCTTTCCATTTGAGAGCTGAGATAGTGTAGCTGCAGTGCTCAGGAAAATAAACATCTTTAAGAACAAATGGTGTGATGGATTTGATCTGTAGTCCTAGCAAATGTTTTTCATGTTTGAATGGAGTATTTCAATATTTACTCTCTTGCTCCTCTGCCTCTCTCCGCACAAACCCAATCCACTGTCACCCATCTTTCTCTCACCTCCCATCCCCTTTTCCTGACTTTTCCTCCAATATCCAACCACCCCCCAACCCCCCACCCACGTCTCTGCCTTGCATTTTTAGACTACACGTATTTCTACAAGGGGAAGGAATACTGGAAGTTTGACAACCAGAAGCTGACAGTGGAACCGGGATACCCCAAGTCCATCCTGCGTGACTGGATGGGCTGTGACCAGTCTGACATGGAGCGATCCGGTGGCAGCGGTAACCGGGGCGACCGCCAGCTACCCCTTGATGATGTGGACATCATGGTGACCATCAACGACGTCCCAACGACAGTCAACGCCATCGCTGTGGTGATCCCCTGCATTCTGTCACTTTGCATCCTGGTGCTGGTGTACACGATTTTTCAGTTTAAAAACAAAGGGGTGCAGCAGAGCACCATGACACAGCACTACTACAAATACCCCGTACAGGAGTGGGTATGACAGGCACAATGCTTTTCTTCTTAAGATATCATAGGTCAAGCTTCAAGAGTTGAAGGAGGTTGAGAGGTTGTGACATTGTTAGCCAGCTACAGCGCTGGCTGACACTGGCTGATGCCGAGAAAGGTAGCAAAGCTGTTGAATGGCAATGCTGAAGGACGCTAATTGCGCTTGCTAACATTAGGGATAACTGCTACATGTAGGGACACCTGCTGAAAATGATCTGCAGAGTAAATGCAGATGTTGGCTCAGAGTAGGAGTGATTTTGTGTGAGTGTGTGTATGTGTGTGTGTGTGGGGGGGGGGCGAGTGTGTGTGACTCGTGCCTGTCTTGTGACACAAACACCTCTGTGTAAAACTGGAAGGCAAGGCTAGTTACACTGGTTTTGTCTTAACCCCCTTTTCCTCACCTGGCAAGGACCCTTAAAAGAAACATAGCTGACTACAGCTGGAACAGCATGAGTCAAAAAAGACTGTGGGCGGATTTGATTGGCTAAGAGAAGACAAACAGCCAATAAGATTTTCCAGCCTTGCACACTCGACTTGCCCACATCTTCTCTGGTTGTGTATGCAGGTGAAACGGAGTCATGTGCGTGATGCTGAACTTTGACGATCTCTTCTGGGACCTATATTACAAGATTCTCCTTCTCAGTGAACAGAAAAGAAAAGAAAAGAAAAGAAAAGAAAAGAAAGAGGGTTTTGGGCAGTATATGCTCCTCTAAGCCAGACACCACCTCCAAGTTTGTTCTAACAACAGCTTGTACATGTGAACTACTTTAACTATTTAGTCAGATGAAACTAAATGGAAAAAAAAACAAAAAGAAAAAGAGACAGATTAAAAAAAACTCAAACTTGATTAAATGTAGGTAGAAAGGCCATAACAAAAGAAAACCAATGATCTCTTTGTGGGTCACTGAATTGTTTGGTTTAATTTATTTTCAGTTGTATGGAGACATAGATTTAATGAGGAGGACCTTTTTCTCTCTTTGTTCACCATACACAACAAGAACATCTTCATCACTAATAACCCCGACCTTTGTAGACATACACCTCTTGACTGCCCTCATTTCTATAGGAGTGTTGATGGGATTATTTGGGTACAATTTTAACAGTCATTCCTATCTTGAAATTATAAAGTGGTGAGAATCAAGAAATTATCCATCAGAAATACCAAGGCACAGCCTTTTTGTGGTGCAAAAAATGCTTTGATTTAGACGACTAGGACCTCTGTTTTTTTGTCAGATGTACATTAGCCAGTCATCAGCTTATAAAGATAAAGTAGATTAATGTTAGTTCAGCGGCCTCGTCTCTGTCTTAACAGCCCCGGCGCACTGGCCCATATTTAACAAGCCGCTCACAGCTGGAGAGCTGAACTAGTTTGTTTAGTTTTGATCTCATCTTCATTTGTTTTGCTCTCTCTGTCTGCCTTTATTTTTGTCTTTGTATTTTTGTCTCTCTCCCTCCATGCTCTGCAGAATGGTGAGAGAGCGAAGAGCCAGAGAGAGAGATGTGAAAGAATGGGAAAACACAGCGACTGCAAAAAAGGAGGGAGGAATGAGAGAAGGCTAAGGGATAGACAGGCAGAACAAAGCAGGGTATGAATACAGAGAGAGGGAGTATGACAGAGTTTGAGAGTGTGAGAGAGAGGGAGGGATGCACAGAGGGTATATGTGGGCCTGTATTAGTATGCCGGCTGTGCCACAGCTACATCAACCAGGCTTAATGAAGTACTTCTGTTCACAACGCTCTAATAGGGGCGACTCGCCCTCCACATCCCTCGCTCTAATCCTCCTGTCCTCCCTCTGTCTCTTCTCTCCCTGTCCACTTGTTCCTCTCCCCATCCATCTGTCCCTCTCTCTCTCTCTCTCCGTCTCTGTCCCTCCCCTCCACCAATCGTCTCGATCTCTCTGCCAATCCTCTCTATCAGCCTCTATCAGTTCACGCTCTCTCTCTCTCTATCTAATCTTTCTCTTTTCATTCTCCCCTCTCAGTCTGTGTCACTCTCCCTCCTCACCTTGTCTTTCTTTGCATCACTCCCCACTCTCCACTGTTCGATATCACATTATTTTCTATTGATAAACCATCTGTGTTCAGTTTGCTTAACGCACCAGATAGCTTTTAAGCGAGCAGCAATTTAATACTTGTCCACATTCTGTCAGTGTCGTGCACATCAGTTTCCGGCTGCTTTCATTTCACGCTAATAACTACTTTTAACGCTGTGACTGTTGGTAAAACTAGGGAGGTCATAATTCTTTTTTTTTTTTTTTTTTTTTGTCATGACAAATGTGCCAAAATCTCTCTCTAATTGTTTTTGGTTCAAAATCATCTACTTTCACGCATGAAAAGATAGAACATTTTCCATGAAACACATACTTTGCATTACTTACACACAGCGTGTGTAAATAGGACCATATGCTTTCTTGCAACATGTCTTACTATTGACAAGTTGTGCTGAAAAGTGGACTGTGCTGGAGACTGCATTCAAATATGTTTGAAAATGCTACATCGTGTTATACAGTGTATTACTTGCATCTTCGGCCTTTAGTTTGTGTGTCTCAAACTTCACATTGCAAGTTGCTATGCCAGTTAAATGAAAAGCTGCACTAAGAACTCTGTATTTAAAATACAGTCAGCTACACTTTGTAATTTCATTCACTTTCTAATATGACTCATATATAATGGTTCACTCCACGGCCATGCAGCCCCCCTCAGGGGTTTTGAGTTCTCCCTTGGTGGTCCATACCTCATGTTGGGAACCTTTGCCGTAGGGTGAGTGGGCGCGTTGTGACTGAGTCATTGTTTAATGAGACTTTGTGGCTGTCTCATTGTCCTGGCCAACATCATTAGCAACACACACTCACATACACAAAAAGAGCACGCACAAATTTACACATGCATGTATACACATATGAATGCACACAGGCACACACATATGACTGCTGTCATGTGAAAACTTGTCAATGCCAAAACTGCTGACTTTCATGTTGCCACTTCATTTGAAGGATTACATGCTTCTCTATGTTTTCCGCAAAGATTATAAAACCCTTCAAAGAGGAAGAGTCCATTGTCATCAAGCCAGAAACAGAGATACAAGATGCAAGGTTTTCACCTGACAGCAACGAGATCTGCCTATACAAGCACACAGCAAAACACAAGCAAAAAGTGTGTCTTTCCACAACATCTTCAAGGCTACTAATTCATTTTCAATATAGTTAAATGGGAACATAATGTCTGGCTCTCTACATCTCTCTCCATTTCTCTCCTTTGTTCTCATTCCCTCAGCTTTGTCCCTTATTCACCGAGCTCTCTGTCCTGCAATAATTGAATGTGTTCCTAGCCCATATCCTTACAATTACTTGCTGCTGTCGAGGGCAATTCAGCACACGCAGCATTCAGCACAAATCGATCTCATTCACTATCCTACAGCGCAATTTAGACTCAGCGGAAAATGCACATTTGGTCCCTGAGAGTATACAATAAACGCAGACATGGAATAAGATCTTGTGTTCTTGAACATTTTAAGTTTGTACACAGTATGGCCTTTACCTGATTGGGTTGTGGAATTCATAGAAAAATGAATGTTTGTCTATCCAGAAAAAAAAGGAAAAAAACACTTGCCTATTGAACCAAACTTGTCTTCTAGTCTGTTTTTATCAGCGTGTTTAATAAACTGACTTGGGCTGCTTGAATCAGGTGAAATATATATGGGATCAAAAATTATATAATTATATCGTCAATTGTGGGGACATATTCCTAGGAAATAATTCCTGACATAAATATAAAAGTGTTCACATAACATTATTGAAGTTATTATGTAAAAAGCACTAGAATTGGTTATGAGGGTGTAATTTTTTTAATATTTAATAATGTTACTCTTTCAAAATGGTTGTACATAATTTTGGAATGAAAGCATCTGATGGTGATTGACTCGTTTATGCTTAGTAATTGGTCAGAGTTGCTAAACACTCAACCCAAGACTGTTGATTTGACCAGATTATTAGAAAATTAGATTGTCTTAATGAGGAAAGAGTGGGCGAGTTTATGAGATTGATAACAGCACCTACTGATAAGTACGTCCCTGGCTATGCTTCAAGGATTTTTTAAATGCTCAGTTTCTGAATTGTTTATCCTCTATACTGTAGTGATATGGTATATGTGATATGGGGGGCAGCATGCTGTACTGATCTAAGTATCAAACCTGCATTTCTTTTTTCAGCTGAAGCCTTTTTCAGATTTTTTCTGGTTTTCTGCCTTTTTACACAACTTGGAAAAGAGTTAAAGAGGATATACTATATGGACAAAATTATTTGGCCACACCTCTTTATCACTGATATTCAGGTGTTTCATTCAGTCCCATTGCCACAGGTGTATAAAATCCAGCAGCTAGCCCTGCAGTCTGCCTTTACAAACATTTGTGAAAAAATGGCTCATTCTAAAGAGCTCGCTGAGTTCCAGCATGGTGCTGTAATAGTAATGTAATAGGATGCTAATATTGCAGCAAGTCAGTTGGTGAAATTTCCTCCCTCCTAGATATTCCACCATCAGCTGTAAGTGGGATTATTGCAAAGTGGAGGCGTTTAGGAACCACAGCAACTCAGCCACCAGGTGGCAGACCACATAAAGTTACAGAGCGGGGTTTCCAGGTGCTGAGGCGAATAGTGCGTAAAAGTGGCCAACGCTCTGCTGACTCAGTAAATGCAGATCTCCAAAGCTCTTCTAGCATTAACTGTGCACTGGGAGCTTCATGGCATGGATTTCCATGGCTGAGCAGCCGCATGCAAGCCTTACATCACCAAACACAATGCCAAGCTGGAGCGGTGTAAAGCACGCTCCAGCTTAACGCTTGAGCTCACCAAGAGATTTTGGACAATTCTCTGCTTCCAACTTTGTGGGACCAGTTTGGGAAGGCCCTTTTCTGTCCCAGCATGACTGAGCCCCAGTGCACAAAGCAGCTCCATAAAGGCATGGCTGGATGAGTTTGGTGTGGAAGAACTTGACTGGCCTTCACAGAGCCCTGACCTCAACCCCATCCAACACCTTTGGGATGAACTAGAACAGAGATTGTGAACCAGGCCCTCTCATCCAACATCAGTGTCTGACCTCACAAATGCTCTTCTGGATGAACAGGCAAAAACACACACTCCAACATCTTGTAGAAAGCCTTCCCAGAAGAGTGGAAGCTGTTCTAGCTGCAAAGGGGGACCAACTCCATATTAATGCCTATGGATTTAAAATGGGAGGTCAGAAAAGCTCCTATAAGTGTAACGTGCAGGTGGCCCAATACTTTTGTCCATATAGTGTAATGGCATTTTGTGGTCCTCCTCAGTAAATCTTTGTACTGGGTCAGGGTTCTCTAGTTATTGCTCATTCCCATTGTTGATGGTACAGCTCCAAGCTAGTTGTGAAGCACTGCAGGTTTATCATCAGCAAGTGTTTTTTTTTTTTTGTTGTTGTTTGTTTTTTTGTTTTTTTTAGTAATTTAACAAAAGAGATGATGCGAAAGGGGAGTGTATCTGCGTTATGTATTCTCCCTAAGGGAAATACATTTAATCAAGCTAACAAGGGGTTGTCATCGCTCTTCAACACACCCACACATCTAATAATAATATCTGTTAATTCATGTCACTCATAGTCATCTTCACTGTTCTTCTTGGTGCTCATTCATAATATAATTGACAGAGGTCAGGTGTAGTTAATTATTATAAAGGCGGGCATATGATTACTACCCTGTTCAATGTTTTTATCAGGTACTTCTTACAGTAGGTGAAGAGCAGGCTGATCAAACTTCGATTTATAACCACTAACTCGCTGCACTTGTGCAACTGGGGATCAAGTGCCTTGCTCATGGGCACGTCAGCAGCAGATACGGAAGGAGGGAAGAGCGCTTCTCAACCATGTCCTCATGCTCACCTCACTGCCCTGTTTTATGTATACAAAACAGCAACCTTCCGGTCCATTGCTTGCTTTTTTCAAATCAGGCCGCTACCTGATTAAAACGAGTGATTCCCGAAACAGTATAAAAGGTTACTTTGCAGAGGTACTTTTAATAATGTAGTGAGTTTGACTGGCTTTGTTGATTCAGCTACAGTGCTTAAGTGAACTGCAGTACTTTGTAAAGAGAGGGCAATTTGTTGAAATTTAACAAGGGGGGTGGTGAGCTTGTAAAATGTCACATTTACCTTAAGTCTTTACTCAGTTTGGGAGGAATACATTCAAATGATATGTACTAATGAGATGGATACCACCCCCTTCATCGCTATGGTGGAGGAGTCTGAAACTGTATATATTTACTGAAACTTGCAGAATAGCATTTTACAAAAGTACGGTGTATTTCAGCAGATGTCTGTTTGTGAGAAATGGAAGAAGGGTACTTGAAGAAAACATAGTAATTGCATTGTCGCTTATTCATATTGCTTATAGAACACATAAAAGACAAAGTGTACATGCGATTTTTAGATTATGCGGTGGACAATGTCTATCCTTCGGTTTAAAACTTATTTATTCAGTTATATACTTGTATCAGAGGGCAAACGGTCCTCTGGAAATTTGCCTCTTTTATGGATATTATGTACAGACTTGGGATAAAGTGTCATCAAAATGTACCACACTCACGTTTGCATTGTTTGATTTGTCTGCCCTGGATTTCCAGGTTGGGTGGGGCACATCCACACTCGGCCGAACCCCTTTGCTTTCACTTTATGTCACCACCACCGCCAGCCTCTGCGGCCATTTCACACATCTAATTTTGCACACCTTCTTGTGAGCATCACCTTAACTTTAAAGTGAAAGTGGCCAGTTGATTGCCATTTTGCCAGGCAGACATAATCAATCAGTCACAGAACAAAGCAAGAAGCCTGTGAAAAGTGGTGAAGTTGCCACTTTACTTGAATTTGGGATCAGATTTGCAATGTCTCTGCTAGTAGTTAAACTATGAAAAAAGAGTAGAGAAGCCGATCCCCAACAGGAACTGAAGGGTAGCTTCACCCCCGGTGTATTTTGAGTCATTTTGTCCCAAGTCTGGTGATGTTCTGGTGACTTTGGACAACAGTGAGTTGCCTTTAAAGGTAGACTTAGTTATGTGACATCATCACTGCCAAAGAGAATGGTGGTGACACTTGCCAGAGATGGTGTATTACAGTAAATGAGAAAAGTGATCTCTAACTTCCTGTAACTGATATTACTTGTCAAGATTTATAGTGACATCTACATAAAGCACCTTGTGCTGTTTGTGCAGACAACCAGAGAAATGTCAGCCAATGTTAGCTACATTGCCTCATCCACTCATTTATCAGCATGGATAAGTTGACTGCAGCTGCCTACCATCAGCAACCAGTAATATCCCACTGTATGTCCTGCCCATGGATGCAACACCATTGGCACTGCAGCATTCAGTCTTTGACAAATAACAGTGATGCAAATGCAGATTGTACTTTTAGTTATCCAAAATTTCGTAGGAGCTTCTCTGGAGACGGAAATATTCTTAGACGCTAAGCGTCAGTGGGCATAACCAAACAGCCACCATTTGTCTGGTTAAGTAACATTAGACCGAGGCTCAGTGAACAAGACAAAAGCAAAAAGCTAAAGCTAATTTGGAACCTAGCACTGTTTCTACGAATTGCAAAAAATAATTAAATGAATAATTTTACCTCTTCTAACATTTAATGTAGTTGGTGCACATCTCCATGCCAGCCAACAGCTAGTTTGCTAGTTAGCTAGCCAGCTGACCCTCCAAGATCATTGTTTCCAGAGTCAGAATAAAGAAAAAGAAAGAAATCACTGCCATATACATATGTGGATGATCTCAGCTGAATATTTATAATCAAAACCAGTGCTGGCTTTACCTACGTTGGCGCTCTAGACAAAATTACTCCCCTGTGCCCTTACATTTTGACGTCTCATCACTCTGCGGTCAGATATTCCACCAAGACGATTTCATGGGCCCCTATGCAGGTTTTCAGTTTTTGTACTATAACTTAAAATTCACCTACTATTCCAACATATTACTCTTATGAGTTCTTAGTCTTAAAGATAACCAAATTCTAAATATTGAATTTCTATCAAAATGTATTTTAGTTTATCATAAAATCAGCATCTTCCTTAGGGGGGGCCTTTTCCCCCAACCTACCCTATCTGGTATGCTACCTCCAACAAAGCAGCTTGTTAGAAAAGCACTGTCACTGTACTTGAATTTGCTAACAACAGGACAAAGACGACACACAAGAAAGCTAACATGACACCTGATGTTTCTTTACCACATCTGCTCAACAAAGAGGCTTTTTAGCCTCAGTTCCAAGCTTTTGCCATGTCTTACTCAGAGCACTACCACTACTTCTTACATTACAGGCTAACACAGTGACTTTTACTTTTAAAATAGATCATTTAGCATCATGTGCCTAATATTAACTATGTTAATGACTCAACATTAGCAGTAGTGAAATGCATTAGGCCAAGGTGTTGGTGTACAATTAGCAACCCATTTGGAAATCAATATGCTTTGATTTCCTGAAGCTGGTGTGCCTCTTAGCACACTGCAAAAAAAACAGCCCGGTCTTAGAGCTACATTTGGCGTCATAGCTGTCATTTTCGACTGTTTCAGTGAGAGTATTCCTGCTCTCAGAGAAGCTCTTAGAAATGTTTTCGGCACTAAAAATGCACTCTGCAACTGGATCGCAGTCGGTGTGAATGCAGAGCAGGAGAGTCAGTGTCAGGTTTTTTGGGAAACATGGAGAGTGTGTACAGTGCAAATGCTGAAACTTTTTCACCTTCTTTTTCAAACAGTACAAATCCATCACTGGCAAACGGTGCCGTGAGTTTGGTGTGTGGCTTCACGTGGCTAAGTCTCCCTTTAACTTGCCTGTTGTTGCCTTTAGTTTCTAATGTTCTCTTTTCGTAAAAGAATACATAGGTGAATAAAACATATCAAAGGTAGTCCATCCAGACTTTTTGAAGTAACAAGATATATTGAAGTTCTTTGGATAATACCACAACAACTACTACTACTAGGGAGATTTTATCAGATATAGCTTTAAGAGAGATTCAATTCAGTTTTGATTTTCTTATGAAACAACAACAACAAAAAAGTTTTCTGTATATACTGTATGCATTTTTTTGTTCGGATTTGGGTTTTTTGACTAAATGGGTTGATTAAAAAAAGAATTAAAAAAAAATCCGACCTTGGCTCACTTCTTTACATGCAAAATAATGCACCATTTTTGTGGATTTTTTTTTATAGAGTTTATGTAATTTCCAGTCAGATATCAAATATCAGTTCATGTAAATAAGACCAACAAAAGCTTTTGAAGATTTTGTATTTTTATTTCTCTCCTATTTAAGATGAAAATCATCATCCTTTGCACATGATGTTATACCATTTTTATGAAAATGCTTATACTGAATAGGCATGTTTACTTTAATGACTTAAGAGGATGTTCTATAATTGCAGTTTTATTTCTAATAAAACAAAGTTTATTATTTAAAATATGACTGGAACTGAGGTAATTTTTTTTTTCTATGTTCGGTTTGATTTAACCTTCCCACGCCAGTTATCTACCAATAACACCATGTTCTGTTAACAATGAGATGTTAATAAAAGTGAAAACTTCATTGTCTAAAGTGTGTCGGTCATTGAGTCAGTGTGCACACTGTGCTCTTGCTTGTGCAGTGAAAAGCAGGAGTGAACAGAAACCTGTGTTTTTCTTGCATGCTGAAACAACCTGAAGACAAATTCTCTCTCCCATTATGAAAACCGTATTTATATTGTTTACTTTTTTTGTCTTTCCGTTGGCAGGTGTATGACCTGACAGATCATTAGATCAGCTTTTCCTTTTTGTTTCTCACACCCCATGCTCAGAGGTAACATGGATCCAAATGGACCGATGCATCACCATTTACCAAAGTTAATAATAAAGGGTCCAAAGGAAAAACATAAATCAGGAATCGATTTTTTCAGTGCCATCAAGCACAACTATTTTCAGGCTGTGCGCACCAAAGCCCCACACATTAATTTCAATCTTGAAACATAATGAGGCACAAATGTACAAAACAGACAGGTCTTTATTTCAGTCATTGCCCTTGAAATTGTTGATTTGGCCGAAGTTCAAACCTCACTCGGTCAGTAGACAGTCCATAAAACGGGATTTCAACCACAGCCAAGTCCACTTTTCTAACCTCAAGCTCCACACACTTTGCAGTAATGATATTTATGACAGTGAGCCACTGTTGGCGCAGCGAGGGATACACACACTGGCTGTACACAATTTTAAGAACACCTTATCATCTCGTGGCTTACAAATCCCCCTGCAGCCCCACTCTGTTCTTTTTAAGGCTGCATTGCATTAAACAGGATCCCAGCTGTTACCTGGATTCACCTGGTCAGTCTGTTTTCATGAAAAGAGCAGACAGGCATGTGTTCGCCTTGTGTTGCTGTCATGTCAGGTCACAGATCCCCTCTGATCACATGCTCCAGTGTCCATTTTCTATTCCAGCTAAGGGGAATTGAGTTCAATTCCACCGAGAATGCCAAATGCTGCAGTTGTTATTCCTACTTTACAGTTTCACCTCTCTGAGACACCACACAACAGTAGGTATGAAAACATAAGTGCCTGGCATCTTTTTGTAACCATTTAAAACTCATGGACTTTGATTTGGAAATCTTTTATTTAACCCTCTGAACAAAATTCCCTTTATTACTTTTCAAAAATACACTTTCTCCACACTCTGTCTTGTCTAAAAAAGCCCTAACCCTATTCCAAAAAAATGGTTACTTTTTTTGTTACAGCACAAAAGTATGAAAAAATCAAACAAAAGCATGATTATGTTAATTTTATGTTTATTTTTTTTTAAATAACTAATCATACAAGAAACTGCGCTTTCCAAAAAAAAAGGCTTTGTTGGCCAATGTAGTGATCTTTAAAATAGTTTTGAGAAACAGAGAGACGGTACGCCATATTTATTTTGAAGCATTAGTATTTTGAGACATTACAGCAAAATCTTTGACCATGATCGAGAAGATGTGCAGCCTCTGCCAGCCTGGACACTGCATTTTACATTTTACAAGGTCAGCTTTCAAAGGAGGTTTACTTGGTTTATGACATAAAGACATGTTGCTTTATGGCACAAAACAGGATGCTGGTTGTCTAGCGTTTAGAACGATGCCAGGAAGCAACGAAGTGGACTGTAAGCGCTTACAGGCCATGCAGTCTGAACCATGGCCTCATTTAGTTACAGTAATTATACTCGGGCATCACTAAAAACGCCTTTTTACTGTAATCAACCACACATTGGCACAGTGGCACTGCGCCCTCTAGTGTCAGTCGTTCATAACTGCTGAATATGTCGTGCACACTTCACCCGCCAACCACAGCCCATCTGACATCACGGGGCGAGACTCATCCTGGCGCCTGCAGATGCAACCAAGGTCTCATTCGTTTGAAGCCAATGGTAGCTACAATTAACAGTTTTAATTAAAAACACACACAAAATAGAGTTACACATTTTTATTCAACTGTCATTGAAACATAGCCTTACACATGACTTTTAATTGTCAATTTCAATCAATATTAACATCGTACTATGTTCATTTTGTTTACTTATTTCATACTTTCTCCACTGACCTCTTGCTGAAATCATTTCCTCACTTACTGTCAGGTTTAAGAGTAAATTTGGTGTTAAGTTGAAAATTGTCGACGGATGAAGAGCAGTGGTCAGACAGGAAAATCTACACATCGGAATACCCTGGAGCTCCTCGTATCCGGCCACCGACAGGCCGTAGAAAGAGTGGCTTCAAATCTGTCACTGTTGTGAAAACGCTGCTCAGCAGTGACAGTGAGGGGAACAAGTTTAGAATCGGAGGTGAAATCCTGGTGGCTCAGCTGGCGGACATGCACATCATGACAGTGCAACATCCTGGGTACCAACCACCAGTCTTTCCTGCCTCCTTTAGCTGTGGCATCACACTGTCAAAATACCAAAAAAAAAGAAAAAAAAAAGAATAACAGCTTAAAAATGCCACATGTAGCACGTTAGATTAGTGGAGACTTTTCTGGACATGGATTTTTTTTTTTTATCGGTGAGGAAATGCAATAGAGAGCAGGCTTTATCTGTGTCTGTTTGCACTTATCAAGGTGTAAAAGGGATTTATGGTGAAATGGTTCCGGCGTCAGCCTGTCAGATGTGGTGCAGGACAATATTTGACACCCATCTGCTACAGCGCTCAGTCACTCATCCCGCCTTGTCCCCCATCTGTTCTAAAAGCACTGCAGGATTTTCCAACAAGTCCTCCTGGGGGTGGAGCAGCAGTGAAGCAAGCATGCAGAAAGTAGGACTTCAAATGATGGCGACATTTTTGGGAGCTCTCTCTGTCTTGGGCTTTGTGGTTTCAGGAATACAGACGTCACCGGGCGACTCCAGCTCCACTTTCCACCTCAGCTCTGCTCGCTCTCGCCTCTCTCTCTGTTTCACTGAGCAGTTGTGCCCGTCCCACTTCAGTACCAGTTGGTGCACGCGATCATAAAACTCATGTCGTCCACCCTCCTGTTTCCCATCTGGCACTGGGGCAGCTCTCCTGGGGTTTCTGTGTGGGAGTGAGATACATTACTAAAAGAAATAATGTGAGGATTTGCAATTCTAATGCGGCAATTTGCATGATCTTTTTTCACAAGATACACTGTGTGTGCAGTGACATTTTGCTTGCATGTTGTTGTATTATGGTCAGAAGTTCAAGAGGAGCCCTGAAGCAAAACACATCGCCGGTGACACATGATAGAAATTGTAGCTTCACAAAGGCAGCTTTTCAAGAAAAACAGACTAATTTTCAAGGTCATGGCAATTTTGAAATTATACAGTGGATTTTGAAGTGATATCCCAACCCTTAGGGAGGTACAATGTGAAATATGCAAAGGGCCAAATTTACATTTAAGGCTTTTATCCAGAGTGACTTACATCAAATGTTTAAGTGCTGGATTTTTAGAGCTTATAAAACTAATTAATACAGTACTTTATTTAACATACTAGTATTACTACCATGAGGTTACAATTCAAACTCTCAAAATTGAAGTGCAATAGGCTGAGGAACTCCTTCATGCCCCAGTCAGTCATGTTACTAAACCAAGAGAGTTGGTGTAGGAGCTGTGACTTGTACAAAATCATGACATGTTTTTCACTTTGCATGTGTAACTGTACGTACATGACTTGTGTCTGCAGTAATGAGTGTTATTATTATCACAGTGCATACCTTGAGAGGCCCAAGACTCTGAGCCGTGTGCGTCCACGGCCTCCTGCTGTTGCTGGGACGACGTCTCGCCTCCTCCCCCCACGTCCCCGGGCCGCTGAGGCCTCCTGTCACAGCTCTGCTCTCCTCCCATAGCAAACACAGCGAGTCCCACCTGTGCAGACACACGCAGGTACAAGGATGTGCAAACTGCCCATAAGTTAAAGCCTTTTCTGCTGCTGTTGAAGAGTGCAGTCACACCTCCAGCCCGTTCTCTTCAGTCCAGACCAGGGCAGACATGCTTCACTTTGTTGCATTTTTATATTTCGTTCATTTCCATTCACCATGACCAGTTAATAGCAAACCAGGGCTTCTCAATAAAAGTCAGATGGATTCTATATAAACTATTTATTGAACTGTTTGGTAATCTGTCATCCCACCAGGTGCCTCAAAACAAACCTTTAAATTAATGTAAGCTATAAATGTGTATACTGTATGCCATAATTTACCCTCTTTGGTGTTCCTCTCATATTCCCTGAGGAAATACGTGAATATTAAGAAGTGAAATAGGTTTTACAAACTAGGAATGTGCAGACACATCCAATCTCCAAAAAAAAAAAAAAAAAAAAAAGGTTCGCGATCTGCAGGGCTCCAATTTTCACTTACTCATTGCACCAAAACCACTGTGACGTTTCAGGCAGTGTGAACCTCATGCTGTGTGTGTTCTGCATTATTGCTGTATTCTTTCCTAAGTAATATCAATGCAGTTGCATTGCAGCAAATAGGAAGCGGGACCTCTGGAAGGAAAAGTGTGGCCTAATTATTGGAACAGTAAGCATAAATTGGTCTTTTCTACAGTTGTAACAGCTTTAATTGGTTTAGCATAGTGGCCGATAAAGACCCATAATCCATAGCTGACAGGCAGCTCTTTTTCCTCACACTTCATCTTTTGATGTGAAAACCGTCTTACTATGAGTCACCATCAGAAAAGACTGACTTTATCTCACAAAAGAATCAATTCTTATGCCTTTGACTGCAGGCTATTTTTCCAAGGCTTTGAATATTTGAACATCTTGAACTGCACTAAGACTGTACTGCCAGGCGATTTAACAACCTCAAAAATGGGAATATTACTTGAATAATAAGATAAAACAAGCAGTCCTCTTTTTTTCCATATTTTCAAAATGAGATCAAATCATTTCTATTGTGTGCAGCAGGCGCAGGAAAAGGTATAACGATGACTCAGGGGCTGCAAAGTTATTTTGGAAGAAAACCTGTTGACTTTATGGGGGGAAACGCTGTGGATTTTAATCCATGCGCTGATGAAACTACAGAAAGGCGTCAGACTCATATTCCAACTTGGACATGATATCTGGATCAAAGGTTTTCAAACCTTTCATGCTCTGGACCCCCAAGTTAACTTTCAATAAGCTGCAGACCCGCCCTTTTGAGGTGATTTTATTATGGTGAGATTAAACCAGAAAGAAGAAAATATGAAAACGATCCCTCTTAAAAATTCTGCATTCTAACAATTTTGAGTGAATTACAGTGAAATTAAACTAAATGTCATTTGCTGAGGCTACCATGGAAGCCCCTCAAGGACCCCTGGGTGTCCCCAGACCCCATTTTGAAAACCACTGATCTAGGTATTGAGATTGAGAACACATTAATACTAAACACCAGCCCTTTATAGAAGTGCATATTGCACTGAACTGCTGATGTTTTAGGAGTTAAACTAGTAGTTATTTTTTGCCGTGTTAAAAATCAAAAGTGCGAGAGTGTGATGGGATGTCTCATGGTGTTGTGATTTAATCTGACTCTATGTATTGAGACTGGACAACTGCTCCCATGGCAACGAGAAATGCATCTTGCTGTCCAACACAGGCACAGAAGCATCACTAAATGGACAAAAACTGTGTCATGGGTCCTTTGTGAAAACAATTTGCCACTCCATATTGTACACAATCCGTCAGTGTTCCTAAATATGTATAACTCTGAATAGAGATGAGTCCCCATTTAAAAAGAGAGAAGTCATCAGCTGTGAAATAATGAACTGTAATTCATATTCACTGTTGATCCAAAAGTTGAGGACCTCCAATATGGCTGTAAGAGAATCTTACTTCACCTGAAATCGCAGGTTTAAAAATGACACATCTGAAGTGTTTCGGGATGGTTAAATTCCTCAAACTGTAACTGAAACCTAAGAAAACTGCTCTTGGGCACAGGGCTGATATACTGCCTGATAACAACAAGAGTAATGGTGGCAGGAGTTGTGTATCACAAGACATTAGTACGTTCTTGTCTTGGGGTCCGAAATTTCTAGCAATGTCGCTGATGACAAACTGCACTGAAGAGGAGTCAAAAGGCAAGGCAGGCGTTCGCTGCAATCTCTGTGACTTTCATCTTGAAAAGGACACCAAATGCATGCAGATCTAAGAGATATTTCATGTGGAAAGTGTGTGTCAGAGAGGGAGAGGGGGTGGGAGAGATGGATGGGGAGAGCGGGGAAGGAGGCAGCAAACCAAGTCAGAGAAGACCTTGACTGCAAGAGGACGAGGTGGAGGTGGAGAACCAGGAGAAAGAGAGGGAGGAGCGAGGCTGACAGAGTTGGACGAGGAGAAACAGAGACGGCGATAACAAACTGAGAGATAGAGAGAGAGGGAGGGAGATCGCCGCCACCCCTGGTTATCAACACGGACATCTCTAATCCCTTCCAGAATGATCCGTCCAGGACTCCAATCCAATCAAACATAACACAATCAGTTTAGCGGACACATCTGATGGGATCATCTTACTCTGCTTAACACTTTACATAATATAATAGCTGCAAGAGCTGTGTGAGC
Source organism: Myripristis jacobus (assembly GCA_900302555.1). Classification (NCBI taxonomy): domain Eukaryota; kingdom Metazoa; phylum Chordata; class Actinopteri; order Holocentriformes; family Holocentridae; genus Myripristis; species Myripristis jacobus. The sequence continues at coordinate 8,074 of OMLB01007530.1, read as the reverse complement.
TCTGGCGGTGGTCTGTAATACAAGCTGGGAATTACACATGGGAGAGAGGTTTGGATTGTCCATGCATCCTAAGTCTCTTAAGAAACAATTTAAACCAGGCCAAATCACCTTCACTGGCCTCCGTTCAAATCACTCTCTGGCCCAAAGACAGCCACGAGCCTGCGATCCAGCGGCACACTCCTGTCACACACACCAGAATATACCACGGCCAAATATTTCCACACTCCCCAAACTGATTTTATTCACATCACAGTGACAAATGGAGGTTGTAACCAGTCCGTCAATAAGCTAATAGAAATAAATGAGGGGCAGTAAAATAAAATAAGGAACTGGTCCACAGAATGAGGAATTAGCTGTCTCACAAATGTCTTTTCAGGCCAAACTGCGGCTCACGCAACTCCTCATAAAAGTTAATTGCTACCCTAACCTTTACCTTAGCCCTGATCTGACAACATCACCAGGGGGGCCTTCAGCTGAACCCGCACATAAAAAGAAACCAACAAGTGTCAGACCTGTGATTAAAATCTAAGACATAATGAGGTAAATACTGGAACCTTTGGACCCTTGGTGCAAAACACTTGGATTGTGTTGCTGTTTGGAGAAATCAAGACATTTTTATGCTTTTTTTTGTGGAGCAGTAAAAAGGATGGCCCCATTAACTTCACCAATAATAGTTGAGGAGACGGCTGAATTTGAACCTCTGGGGCTAACGTTCCGTGTCCCACAAACTTCAGTGGAGTTTGGACTGGCACAGGACAGGGTGGGCAGACAATGACTCAGTTTTCATTTTGGGGTCAGTGTCTCTATAGCGCATCGTGTCAGGTCTGAAAAATTGTCATCATTATGTGAAGCAGGGACTTTGTGTGCCAGCTATCTTTAAAAACTACCATTCTTGTTATTAGGTATTTGTGTTCACAATCTTTTCCAAGACTGGGTCTCACTTTTTCACTACAGATACCTAATTTTGGAGGAAAAAAAAAAAGTGAATATGTGCCAGACAAGTGCGGCACCTAATCTGAGCCACGCGTCTCGTTCATGCACTCCAGAGAATCTCAATAAGTGCTCATTGTAGCCACCTCATTTCCCCTCCCCAGCTGTCTGTACAACACAAGTCACAGCCTCAGAGAGAGAGCTCGGCTATATATAGCTCTCTCTTTTCTCTGAGAAATTGTTTTGTTTTGACGGGTGCGCCTCCTTATCTCTGGTGCTGCCCTCTTCTGAGAGAAATAACGTTGAAACAGGATGAATTGTCTCGCTTCCATGGACGCACAAGTCAAAAAAAAAAAAAAAAAAAAAAAAAAAAACATGAGGC
>OMLB01007520.1:2079-23435 GCA_900302555.1 Myripristis jacobus | reverse complement strand
TCACATCCAGATGTGATGTGATGTGAAGTGATCTCTCCCTCTGCCCCAGTCAGGAAGCTGTGAATTATACATCAATAGGTTTTCCCAGGAACAGAGCAGCTAAAGACACTCCGAAACCAGAAAGAAAAAAGGACAGCGTGTGTGTGTGTGTGTGCAGTCCTGTGCGTGTGTTCAGGGAGGGTCAGAGGGTTGGGGTGTTAAAGGAAAAAGTGGAAAGCCGATAACATTCTGCTGAATTGCACAACATCAAGGACCAAGGCGCTTAACTAACTGGTGTTTTGTGCGATCAATAGAGCTCTTGATTACCACTGATCACCCAATAACACCTCTGTCTGTTTGTGTGTGTGTGTGTGTGTGTGTGTGTGTGTGTGTGTGTGTGTGTGTGTGTGTGTGTGTGTGTGTGTGTGTGTGTGTGTGTGCGCTCTTTGTTAGCCCCGGTTCTTTGCACAACAGCAGAAACGCGATATGCATCAAAATATATTAATTAAGAGAAGACTATAGGCAATTGCATATACAGTCCAATAATTTAATTAGGTCTATATAAAGCGGAGATAACGAGGTAGGCTTCTTAACACGGAAAAGTTAATTACAGATTGTATATAGCCATGATTATCTCTGCAGGGAATTCTCCCCTTTCAGCGCGTGTAAGTGAGATTAATCAATCATATCTGTATTTTACACATTAATTAATTTATTATTCATCCTCGCTAGTCCATTGGCTATTTCACCAAATCTGCCCACATATATTATAGTTATAACTTATTCTCAGGAATAAATGGTGCAATAATTTAGTAATTTCGGATTGAGACAGTTTTGTTTTTCTGTCACAGAGATCAAGTGATTTGCGATATATAGGCTTAAGAAAGACTGGCAAAACTACATCCACGCATTTTTTTTTTTTTTATTAGAAAAGGGGGTAGAGATGACGGGAAGAAAAGATGGAGAGAGATTTTTCCGACAGGGGGCAGAATCACCCTGTACAAAAGCTCTCTCTCTCTCTCTCTCTCTCTCTCTCTCCCACCCTATCGCTCTCTCTTTCTATCAGACGCACGCACGCACGCACACACACGCGCTTTTCTTCGGATCTGTTGTTTTTCTCTGCAAGCAATTTTCGCTTCCTACCCAGCTGCCATAAAATTACCCTCAAATAGCCTTATACAAATCTTACTAACCCCAGCTTGTGTGTTGTTTGCTTATTTAATGAATAAACAATCTCTGAAACAGAGCAGATGGAGAGGTAAAGATTAGGCCAAGGGTTTCCGATCTCTTTCAACAAGTGAAGCTGAAGTTTCCCGGGACTCCAACATTAAAACATGCTAGAAGTGTTCAACTTAGTTGATGTTTGACATTGTGCAAAAGCAAATTTCCATTCCTCATGGGGACAAAAATCAGCCGCCTGTAAACTTGCCTGTGGTTGGCGGTAACTTGAGGTTTCTAGATAATGACTAGATGTTACAGCTATTTTAGTTTAATTTTTCTCCAGGGAACTCACGGTCACTTCAGGTTCCGGCTCCAGGGTTAGTAGAGGGCTCCTGCAATTTCATTTCACTCTGCAGAAAGAAAAATCAATTAAAGCCAAAATCTGGACATTTGAGTGCCCTACAAATGTAACTAAATGTAGCCTGAATGGGAACTTTTTTGAAAACTTACATTTTTCTTTTTTCAACGCTTAAAAGCCTCCTAAAAGGTCTTATTAAGGACATAACAGTTAAAACAATAACTAATCCAAAGCCAGCTGTAGATGAAAATCCATAGCTTAACACAGACTTTACAAATATTTTTAACGACTACAAGTTTCTCTCCACGTCACAGCGGAGTCCAAATATTTCAGACATCATCGAAAGACACCGTTTGTGAATGATATAGGCCTACTAACTTTCTGGCAATATGCAAAAATACAAGTTTGGTTTGAAGCCTTTAGCTTAATATACAAAAGCCCAGACTTTCATCTACAACTCAGTTACAGAAAATATCTTAGAAACAGAGATTAGAGGTCTGATTGTTTTTTAGATTTTGGAAACAACAGCTGTCATCTGAACTGTTCGAGATGGTATAACGAGTCAGTTAGTTGTTGTTGTTGTTGTTGTTGTTTAATCATCATCACTTATTCTTATTCTTATTGTCCCTTTCAGACACGAGCTGCAACTGTTAGTCGATTATGAGAGTGATAAAATTATTTAGTGTATTGAATTAAAATTTAGGCTACATGAATTCCCAGTACATGCCCATGGTGGCTGGGAGAAGGGAAAGTATAGCGCTTGCTTGGGATGTAACGGTCTTGAATCAGATTGTACTTTGGTGACAGACATTGTTTCCCTTTGCACATCAAAACACGGTAACAGATTACATAGCTCACCAGATTAATTTATTTCAACATCTAAAAGTTCACAGATTTCTGCACATTAGCTACGGCCTACGTCCGGTGCTATTTGATGCCATTTGATGCAATGTTCTACAGAGCTCTTAAAATGGGCTGTAGTTAATAATGAACAATAGAAGCTCTATTAGTGTGTAACTCCATTTATGCCGTTACATCCTAATAATATAGACGAGAGGAAGAACTAAGCCTAGGCTATTCAAGAACTTTCACATAGCTAAAACCAGAATGACCTCCACGCTTGTGGTCGTTTCTGCTGCTTTGATCAAAATATAAAATCAGGCTGCTGGAGTTGAAATTAATTCAGACAAAGACAGGCCATGTGTAGCCTACCACCATCACCACACGATGCCAATATGACTGTAGTTAGTCATAAAACAGCTGCGTGATAGCTTATAAACAGTCACGATTTGGTGTCCCTGTGTGAACATCCAGACTATACCTAAATTTAAAATTCATGTAGCCAGTTTTTCTCTCCTGGGTGAAGTGACATTTTGGCACTGTGCTGTTCCGTAACTGCACAACACAGGCTACATCATAACGTAATAAGAAAGAAAGAAAGAAAGAAAGAAAGAAAGAAAGAAAGAAAGAGAGAAAACCGTAATGTAACTATGGCCAAATAATTTGCTCTGCAGAGATGCTCATAACTCGTCCTGTTTCTTTGCGCATGCGCTTCATAGGTGCCGTGCAGCTTCCATGCCATAAGAATATGATTAAGGTTGAGGTCGCTCACCCCGGGGCACGCCGGGAAAGGGGCCTGGACCCCTCCGCTGACTAGGTGTAAGTGCTTCACCAGCCTGGAGAAATGTCCCAGGCATCCTGTCAACAGCCGATAGGCTCACAGTGACTGTACGTGTTTAATTGTAGCTACATTACATCAGTGAGATAGTTACATTAATGATTGTATTAGCTATTAAACTCTTTGATGTTGCGCAGGTCTCCACCCGCCCACAGAGAAGAAAGTAGCTTTTCACACGGTTTGCTTTAAAGTTGTAGATTTCAAGATGAGCCCTTAAATCAGACAAAACTTTGAAATAAAGTTAGCCTCGGCCAGATCTACAGTCAGTGCAAATACCCTGGTCACATCGTCAACCAGCCCAGTCCAGAGATTTAGCGTTGGCGACATATTTTTTTAAAAATATCTGAGGAATAAAACGCAGCAAGCAAAAACTGCAAGAGGTCAACGCCTTGTTAACTAATAGACAAGACCTGCCTACACCCAACCTTACTGATTACCATTTGCTCCAGCTAGAGCTGGGGACCAGCCCGTCATCAGCAAGTTTTCTACTGTCGTAGCATCGTCTGTTTTTAAACCTGGTCAGTTTTTTTTGTTTTGTTTTGTTTTGTTTTTTTGACAAAATGCATATTTTCCAAGGTCATATTACAGCAGCCAATGTCCTCTTAAAGGGGATGTCAGCACTTGTCTGTTCCTAGAAGTTATGATGTAAGGATTGTTTATGCAGTTAAATTATTAAGATGATCATCTGGGTCTGCATGTTAATTGTGAACAAAAATACCAAAGCAGATAGTTGACTAATGGATTATTTAATAATGAGATTTATTAAAAATCACCATTGTATAACAGAATAATTTGCCACACAAATATTAGAATAGAAAAGAGTAATAGAGAAGCAGAGAAACAGGCAGTTATCATTTCGGTATCAGCAAACAAAATATTTTTCAGAATGAAGAATATTTAGAGAGAAGCAACAGCTTACTTTTTATCATTTCATCCAGACGGGTATAGGTCATTACTCTACTCAGTTTCTTTTAAGTGGCTGGACTTTTTTATGGTCTTTTTCAGCATTTCACTACCCTCAATTCCGTGTTTTTTTATTTTTATTTTTATTTATTTATTTATTTTAAGTAATGCAGGAAATGCTTAAAAGAACGCTCAGTTGTATTAAGCCTGTCCTAAAACATCATCCCTCTGATATGGTCAGGTCTACAAGTCTGTCTAGATTAGGCCTGTGTGAGTTAATCATATCCAGAGTGAATAAATTCAGCAGGGTTTGTAAGCCATCACTTGTGGCATGATGACAGAATGCACAAAGAAGTGAAACGTCTACAATATGCAGTCCTCAAAACAATGACAAAGACGACTGGATTAGCCAATTTTCTATTCTGATAACAGAAAAAAGATATTTGTGTTTTCTTTAGGTGGCTCATACTCATCCTTAAAGTAACACAGCCACTTCAAAAGGAGTCGAGTCTCAGGTACATAACAATAATGAAACAGAGAAGCTGCGCCTGTTAATGGAGGTACTTCCCAAACACATGAAATTAGGAGTTCAGTTGCCATTAAATCAGTCCTAAAGAAAAAATAAATAAATAAATAAAAATAAAAACCAGGAACATATAGGTTTATATGTGTTTAAGTGTAAGGTATTCATTGTGCTGGCTCAACGTTTAAAACTGGCTTTTGTCCACGGATATGCACTTTTACTGGGAATAGATTAGAACTAGTCTACTGTTGGGGGAAAAAAGAAAAAAGAAAAGCTATATTTCATGTTTAAATAGTCAATGTAATGCATTACACAGGGGGATATGGGAGAGAAAATCATGACACCATCTGGGCTTGGATGTAAGAGTGCAAAATAAAGATAGAAAATACTGGCGAACATTCAATTTCCCCCAAATATAGTTTTTGTTTACTGACAAGCATGATGCAAGAATCACAAGTGGAGTAGCCTATTGTGTTGCAAATCAGTTTTCCGAGGTCTTGGTTGTGCTTATATTGCAGAAAAGTGCAGATGTATGATTTATATTTCACTTGCGCTAAAAAAAAAAAAAAAGAAAAAGAAAAAAAAAGAATAGAAAAGAAAAAAGAAAAAAAAAGAGAAAAAAGTCTGACCCCAAACTCATCACAGATTTATATGGCAATAGTCATTATTTGACGGGAGTCATATCATAAATGTGATGGGCACGTCGAAATTCAAGCCTTGCTCAGAGAAGTTGCTGCGAGGTTGGATGCACGTTGCGATAAGAGACATTTATTGGAGTAAAAACTAAATGTAAGGGCTGGAGTGAAGGCGAAGCTATTTCACAACCCGACCTGGAGGTAACATGGACTTTGGACAAAGCATGGAGTCAGAGGTCACACAGATAGCCACAGCGTGTGTGGCCGTGGGTGCGCAACAGGCTACAATATTGTTTTCTGAAAGATACTAATAAAAACTGAAGAAGATTAAGAAAATGGAAAAGGGATATAAGAAACGTTTTTTACATTAACGACGTCGCAGATCATGCAGAGAAACGCTGTTATTTCTATTTGGCACATTTGAAATTGCCCTTTGCACAGTAGTCGGTCTGTCTAGTTGAATTATAAATTAACACATGGCTGCCTGGAACCCGCAGCAACTTGTGACATCTGGTAATCCAGGAAGAAGTTTTAATCTGCGTCCTGTCCATGTGCAGTGATTCTTGGGATGGGATTATTTAAAAAAATAATTGTTGAACACTAAAGAGCGCAGCCTGAGGTTTTGTAGAACTACAGTGATATGAGCATTCATGGTTCCTTGTATCAAAAAGAATGAGTCAGTATGTACTACATTGACACACATAAATCAGAGGTAGGCTGTTTCATACAGGAACAATGGGTCAGCAGGGTAGGCGAGGCTATATAATAAACACGTGAACTAAAGGATTTAGTTTTTTTTTCCTTTTAGCAACACAATGAATGATCAGTTTAACACTAAAAAACAACATTTACAGCCCAATTCAGCGATAAATTAGCTATGCTTTTCATGTGTAAGAGAATTTCCTCCAGATCGCACATAATGATCATACGCAGCCCTCTTCAGTCTGACCTAATGGGAATTTAAGTGTCACACTCTGAGATAGACAGGCCTAGCCTACCTCATGACTGTCTCAAGACTCTACAGGGAAGTCCCCTTCACTGATTAAAAAACGGCGGAAACACACACTCATTCCCATTCTTGTGCAGAGGCGCATGGGTTAGAAAAAAAAAAAAGTTAACTATAGCCTATGTTAATTATGTAGTATCGACTAGTTTCCAATAGGCATTTGGGTATAACCAAAGATAATTGCAATCTTTTTAAGATTCCATGAACAGGATTATGAAATATGTGCTGCCTTCGTTTTATACAAGCCAAATGCACACAGACTATACAAAAAACTTCTCATACTGACTTGCAAAGCCCTTTACACAATCCACATTTCACTTGTTTAAGTTTAAAATTTCCTCTCTAGTTCGTCAGCATCTCTTTACTTACATCCCTTTGTGAGTGGTACAGATTTAAAAATGAAAATCAGTAGGCTAAGTGAAAACACTCTTTACCTGGATTCAGCCTGTCAGTGTAGGGTACTTTATATGAAGAATGAGTGTAGTCCTCAATGTTTTGTGCTTTCAGTTTATCATTTGATAAGACAAGTAGTTGAATGGCACCGACAGAGGTCAGATCCCACAACCCAAACTTTACTACGTTCCGTCCATTATTAATAAATTACAGCCTGTGTGTATGTGTACATGCATGGCTGTGGTCAAACCTAAGCCTCAACTAGACAAAACCGACAACTCACTGTCCTTTTTCATGTCAAGGGCTCCCAAACAGAAAAGCTTATGGATCCCTACTTAAACAAATTCTGGCCCTTGGACACCCCATCGTAGAGGAATTTTGTTGTTAGAGTTTATTTTACAGTTGCAGATATAACAGTAGAGAGGGCATCTATGATTAAAAATAAAGAAAAAGAAAGACAGAAAAATACATATTCATAAGCATCCTCGCACTGTAGGTTACAAAAGGTGAAAGTGTTAGCCTACAAGTTACAGTAAAAGTAAGCCATCTAGTATTTTGCTGAGAATACTTGGCAAACTTTCAATGACCTCTGTTGGGCCCCGCGCCATACTTTGAAAACCACTAGCTTAATATAGCCAAGTTTTTCCAATAAATTTGTAATGTACTTGGTCCTAAACTCGTTGAGAGCACTGAATCGCAACATCTAAAATCATTGCCGGCGGGCAGCTTCCACCAGAATTTTATTTCCCAATGCAAATTTTGAAATCCTTATTAATTCCCCCAACATTTGCCTCTTGTAGTCCCTGTTGAGCTCCATATATCATATCTTCAGCAGGAGCTGCTCTCGCAGCCTTTGCTGCTCCGCACGCTACATCAGCTGATCAGTCACGTGGTTTGGTGTCGTGGGTGCTTGCAAAATGGAGTTGTCTGAGTCTGTGCAGAGAGGGCTGCAGTCCCTGGCCGACCCGTCTCTCTTCGACCTGAGCAGCTTCCCGGTGCTGGTCGACGTTTCTTTCCGCAGCCTGCTCTCCTCCCACGCCGACTCCGGTATCCTCGGTGAGCTTTTTTGTCCCAGCCGCTGCTTTCCGCTGCTTCCGGTTTGTCTCGGTGCTGATGTGAAGGAGCTTGCCTCGAGGGTAGTACATTTCCACGGCGCTATGGGCACCAGAGCCTCGCCGGGAGTTGCTCTGAACCTCAGCACCACTGTCTTTATTGCTAATTGAAGCCGTATAGATCCTTAACGAGGCGATGGGCGCCCATCAGCTGCATCAAATCCGCCCTATCTTTATCAGCTGCCTGTTTTGCATTCAGGAACAATCGCGCAATCGCACGGTCATTCGATCGGGGTGCCTTTTGTTAGTTAAAATGACAACAAGTCTGCTCAGCTTATCAGAAGGACTGTGTCAATCACTGTTAGCCCAAACGTACAATGGATAGGCTATAGCCTGCATTGATAGGCTACAAATCCCGCGAGTAGCTTTTAACGGAGATCTTTGAGAGCCGCAGTGGTCCGTTTATTGCTGGTGTATGACTGCCATCGGACATCATTAGTGAAGAGGAAATATGTCTAATAACAACTGTACTACTGACACACTTGTTTAGTTTTACACTTATAGGCTACTCTATATGCTAATGGGTCCTGGACCACGTGCTGTTTGTTGTTTGTCCAAACTCCAGGCCACATTATTCCAGAGCTCTATAAAGGTAAACCTCATTCAGAAGTATTGATGGTCATGGTTCAGAAAGTGACGTGCTCACTCTGGACAAACAAACAAAGCAGCCGTCCTTTACAAAGGGCCAATTCACATGCAAATGCTCATTGATTTCCATTGCATGTGTCTATCTGGAGAGTACAAGGACGGATTGCAAACTTGTAGCATTTCTGACAATTGCGTGTAGGCCACAGCCTGCCCCACACACACACACACACACACACACACACACACACACACACACACACACACACACACACACACACACACACACACACACACACAGAGAGAGAGAGAGAGAGAAAGAGAGAGAGCTGGCTACTTGATGAATAGGCATACATAGTGGTCGTTCCCACAGTATTCTCAGGTCATTTTTTTTCTCTCTGATTGCAGATCAACCCGAGTTGAAACACATCGACCAGATCGTGCTGAAACAGAGTCACGCTGCAGCGACCACCTTCATACTGGAGGTGGTCAAACAAAATGCAGACAAGTCATCAATAAGGTAGGCTACAGCAGAAAAAAACCCCAAAACATTTGGTCAAACTGTGGGAAGTTTGTACGTGGGTTAAACCCACAGACTGCAAATGCTCTTATAAATTGGTTCAGTGTTAAATATTAAAATAAATATTTAATAATCATAATACATTTGTTATTGTGGGTGAAAATTAAAATTGTTCTTATACAGTGCACCACCAATTATGCCTTAGGGTCTTTATCAGGTTATGTTGTTTGCTTGTTTGTTTGTTAACCATATTACATCTATATTTCTGTAAACCTGTCATTTTTATCCCTCTTATGGGGACCATTTACTTATGCAAGGTATCAGCAACAAACATAGAAAAATGCACCAAAAAACATTATGCATTCTAGTCTTATTTCTAAAATAAATAAATAAATAAATAATTATAGCCAAAAAATGCACACACTGAAAATACACTGAAGTAATGTAACACAGAAAAGCAGTCCCATTTCCATGCATTGTTTCATATGACTGAAAGTATGTAATAAACCCTGTTATGTTATGTGTGAATTTATGGCCTATATCCCAGATATGTGGTTACAGGACATCTTGCATTTGCATTAGCAAGAAAGTTCATACAGGTCAGCATGCCCACTTGTCACTGGGAATGAAAATTATGATGTAACTGAAACTTTTGTCATTACCAGTGCAGAAATATTATCTTCAGCAAAGTATAAACATTAGGAACTTGAGAAAAAAATGTAGACATTGTGTGGGGGTTACATACAAATATTAATAAAATTACTAACAATACAATATGACACCTACAATACAATATGCCCACCTGCAATGCCTCAGAGTGTTGCTTGTTTGTCATTAGCCTTAGGTGTTCAGATGCTCCAGAATCCTGAATTATGATCAGACAACTGAAGTTATTTATCGCTCATGATTAGAGTTTTGAGTTAAATGGATAATCATAAAATAAACTGATGTTCAGGACGCATATGACAGGTTTAAGTTGTTGGTGTTGGTTCATGTAAACAAATAAGTTCTATGATTTGTGATGTTCTATGTGTTTGGGAACTACGACGTCTATTTGATGATCATCATAAGGCACACAACCATCTATGTATGCAAAAAATCAGCATTATTTTCAGAGAATTGTTAATTTATGTTTCAGCCCCTCCGGACACAGTTTATTGGTTGTCATGCATTTCTGCATATTCTAAAATTGCTTTCAAGCTGGGATGACAGCCTTCATTTTCGCTTGCAGATCAAAGTTGCATCAAGATTCTTGTCTAGAAATGACTCATCGCTACATTTGGAGTGGGTTCACTCCCCGCAAACTGTGAAAAAAAAGATGCATCTTCTTTTGTGTCAGAATTTTAATGCCTGAAACATAGCTTGAAAGACCTGACTGATGCAAGAGTTTGTAATGTAAATGTGCAGCTTGTTGTGGAACATCCTATCAAAGTGTATTTGCTGTGTTGTTACAGCTCGTGCCTTGAAGAAATCACATTCAGTGCAGAGAGAATAGAAATATTCCATAGTGCATACCAGGTAATTAAAAAAAATATATATATTTTAATGCAGAATAATTTTATTTTTCCGGTAGTCTTGGTCTTCATAAACTAATGAAATCTATTATGTTTTACAGAGACATAAAAAAGAACTGGAACATCTGTTAGCAAGGTAAGCAAAAGGTATTCTTGAAATGCATGACCTATTGAAGATATTTGATGGTGGTGGTATTTTTGAGTTGAAAACTTTGTTTTCAAGCAGTCGTATTTGTCACCACCATCTTAGTTTTAATGCAAGTCTGGCCACAAGATGTATGAAATTTGGATTTGGTGGAAATTTGGAAATCAATTCTTGGAAGATTAGCTCAAGCAATGATTAAGTTAAGTATTAATAAAATAGTTGGCTGCTCTGTGTGAGAACTTCTGTCCAACTGGAGAGCCTTTCATTGTTCAGTAAATTGTTCCTTTGAGGTTATTCCATCTCCAACACAAAGTTGCCCCAGGCTTTTTAAAATCCTAGCTTTATTCATTTTTTCACTGTATGATTTCTCTGTTGTTAAGTCTTTCTGCGGTTTCTGTGAATTGAAAGTTTATTTGCAGCTGTTTTCAATCAGTTTATATTTCCAGACAAGGTAGCTCTTTTCCAAATAGCGTTTGTTTATGGGGCGTCATAAAGTAGCATCTACACTGTAATTAATGACACTTGTCCCTTTTGTCCTGACACGCAAACTTCAGAAAACACTAAGTGTTTTCTTACTGGGTCGACGCTGTAAGCTGCTATGACAAAACCCTAACGCTATTATGATCTCACTCTTAAAGCTGGTGTCAAATTTAATGCAACTTGTTTTATTTATTTATTTGTTTATTTTGTTTAGAGGTGCGTATTTCCCATGAAGCATGCTGTCACTAAAGCATGAGTTAAATAAAAAGTGGTTAAACTGTGATCGGTGAGCTTTTATCATAAGGCAAGCTAACATATGAACAAAATCAATTGGCTTTATTTTCATTATTTATTTATTTATTTAAAATACAACGGTTTGACCCTTCTGTGGTTAAGATTATCGCCAGTCTAAAATGCTGTGTAAACTCTGTTGTGTGAACCGGCTCTGGATGGTTTACTTCACTACATCCCTGCTCATTTGTTACTGATTGAAAATTGCGGAATGTCGATCCGCAGGTGATTGTCTTTTCTCCTCTGTTTCAGCATAGGGAGGCGTCCACCGCACATTACCGACGTGTCATGGCGTTTGCAATACCACATGAAGGTATATAACCTGTCTTGAGAGCGCATTGTGCGGTTTTGTTGTCATACTTGTTTCTTCCAATATAAATAAGTGTTTTTCTTTGGCAGAACGGGCATGTGCAAAAGGTCAACGAGCCTTTCTACCTGATTTCATTAAATGTCGAGGTATGAGTCAGGCAGGTGCATTTTTCATTTATTTTTTCCTGAAGTTGTAGCCTGTGTTTTGAAAGCTCAGCTGTGTCTGTTCCTGTGGCAGAATGGTGACAGCGGGGGATCCTCGGAAGATATCAGCTTCAGCTGCACAATGGAGCAGTTACAGGTAGAGGGTTTTGTAATACGGCAACGCATACTGTAAATTAGTCTACACATCAAATGACAGAATTACCCGCAGCCTGCCCCTCTTACTGTTTTGGCAGTCTCATTTTTACGCACAGTATTTAGCCTCCATAACAGCAAACAGAGATGAAAGACGTCGTCTTATTAGACCGGTTGGTCTCGTTCTTCATACCGGATAATTATTGAACTATATTCCAAATAGCCTAATGAAATGAACGGCTTTGGGCGAGCATTTGCCTCAGCATGAATTTGGACTTTTATTGCTGCAAACCCGAGGTTAAATTGATTTATGCCTGAAACGCATCCTCATAATGGAAGGCTATGTGATGATCACATTTCTGATCCACAGAAATCGATCCTGGGATTTTTTTTTTTTTTTTTTTTTTTTTTTTTGAGTACACATTCACAATAGTCAATGATAAAGTTTCTCTAGGAGCTCGGCTTTTTAATACTGCATTTTAACAAGACACTGTGAAAGGACTGGAGGGTGACTTGTTTGACCTATATTTTAATACGTTGGGTTAGGCAGGTTGAAAGCCTTTTCACCACCCAAAACATTTGCTGAATTTGATTTTATAGCCTATGTGTGTATTCGGTGTTATCACAATAGTTTTTAAGTGTGAGGTCCAGATTAATTGAAGTGCTGGACGTTCAATTATTCCACGTACTTCTAGTTTGAAATGTGTTGTTGTGCTGCATTTATAATTGTTCTTTCATTTGCGTAGTTTTTGTTTAGGCTATATTTACAATTTGTCTCCATCCACGTCGGGTAACTGTCTCCTTGTTTTCAGGATTTGGTGGGAAAGCTGAAGGACGCTGCCAAGAGCCTTGAGAAAGCCACTCAGATGTGAGCCCTGCTGGTGTCCAGTTTCCACACCTTTTTTTTGCACCACAAAGCACTGAACTTCACCGGTTTCTAGTGGCATTGAAATTCTCTTTATAGTCTTTTTTCTACTTGATCGCCTGGAACACGTTATGCATACAAAACAAGTGTCTTTCCGACTTGTATTAAAATCATTGCATCAAAATAAAACTTGTCTTCTTTGTCATAGCATGAACAGCACCTGGATTTGCTATTTGTCAAGAAAATTCCAACTTGGTGTTGAAACCTTCACGAATCGCATGAAACACTATACCTGGCATTGGCAGAGGATGTGATAGATTGTAGTTTTATGCCAGATTATGCTACAACGACAGGCATGTTTAGTAAAAGAACGAGCCGGCGAGATGGCTGGCAGGCCTATGTTTTGTCAACCCCAACAAGCCTGAATAGGATTTTTGCCATAGTTGCATGACAGCAGTGTGTTTTGCTTCCTCTAACATGAGCTGCAGCAAGAGGCTCGGCAAAGCTCTTTCTGCAGGGCTCCGGGGTTGATGGGGGCTTTTTAAAATGTAACCATCACAAGTAAAAACTGCACTCCATACGACAGAAGAGACTACTCTGTGATTTTTTAAATAAAAATATATTTTTCTTATTTTTAAAATATCAGATAAGGTAGCTCAGGTTTGGTTTGGCTTACTGCATCTATCTGGTGAAAGTTCAAAGCCGTTGGACTAAAAAGCACCACAGTGGCTCGGATTCCGTAAACATCCGAGATGCCTTCATCTCGTTTGAGGCGGCTGAAGGATAAAAGCTTGAATTCATCAAGTGGAAGTTCCACCGCATTTTTGCAGATGTCAGGACAGCCTCTGACAAAGGTTTGACACCAGCGGTTCGAAGCCATTTGTCTCAAATACGTATTATGTGCAAGTGCGTGCTTTTTTAAACCGGCGGGAGAGCAGTAGCCACATCTTTGCGCGGTCTGTCACGCGCAAGAATCACAGCCCAACTAACATTAATAATGCAGAAGCCTGGTGCCGTCGGAGCTCAAGTAGAATAGATAGTAGTGGATGGATTGTGGGCATTCTGAGAGTTAAAACGACATCAGCGTGCGTGAGTGCCTGTTCTACTGTTATTTTTAACATCACACCGACACCACTTAACCACACACCCTAAAGCATTCATCTAGTGCCATTTGAGCTAAAATAGAATACATTTTACTGCACAGATTAAGGAATTCCGGGATCAAAACTATATCAAATTGTGCGTAAATGCGTATTATGGCTTATTTTATATCATGCGTCATACATTAGACCACAATACACCGACAGTAATTTTTCGGCGCCCTTAAGCACTTGCCAGGTGCCATCTGAGTTCAGATAGATTGCATATTAGTGAATTGTTTATGCCATTGTGACCGTCAAAACACTATATAACTGTGCTTGGATGCAATTTGTGTTTTATTTTGTGTCATGCGTCGTAAATTAGACAGACCAGAATACACCGACAGTAATTCCTAGGCACCCTTAAGCAATGACACCACGTGACCAAAGCGGGGCGGTCGAACTACAAGCCATTTTGGGGACGGTGTCAGTTTCCACGGAGCACACACACTGCTGCATTTTACTGGGGGGGGGAGCGGATTTTTTGGAGGCAAAGTTATCGGTGCAGAAGTAGGACCTTTCCCAACCCGAAGCCAGTGGACCAGATTCTTTGGAAACTGCAGATCGGATACGCAGAAAGCGCGCAAACGAGGAGGAAAAGAGGAGTTTTATTCGCACATCTGAAATGCGCTCCGGTCCGCCGTGCGCTCTCCGCCACTGACAGCGTCTGCAGCCTGCTTCAAGATGGCGGCTCGGCTCCTATTCATTTTCTGCTGATCGCCTCCCAACTTTCATTGTCTATTCGCCTCAAGACCCACCGATTACCAGCCCAGCCTCCTGGTATGTCATATTCGATATCGTCTCTAACTAACGGGGGGATAGCCTGTGGTTTCGGGTGCGTGGTTTTGTGTTTTTCTACGCGCTGATCCAGCGGTGGATGGTGAGCTTTCAACGGTGGCTGCAGATCACCGACGTGGAGCTCTATGTGTATCTCCGCAACACTTTCTTATAAAAAATGTTCTCCTCTCGCACTCACACATGAATTAAGATTCACACACACCCCAGGTTGCATGCCCCACTGTTCAGTGATCTGTATGTATAAGTTTGATCGCGGATAGTTTTTGTATTGTGTCGTTTAGATTTCTGTAAAGTGGGAGATGTCCAGCGAACCAGACTGTAATGGGTGAGATGTTAACAGCACAAAGTCCTCCAACGGGTCCTTTTATGCCTATATCACTATATAGTAGCCTCATTTTATAGAGTTAGGATGTTTAGGGTGTTGTGGATTGGGTATCGTGCTGGTTTTGTGCATATGTCGCCAAACGTTGGTTTTATTAACTTAAGTTGGATCGCTCCCATAAACGTGACAAGGAGGCAAACCATTTCAGTTGTTCATAAATGTTTCATTACGGCCACTTGGTAAACACTGGATCGTCAATAAACATGCACTGTGGCTTTTTGTGTCTTGGTGCATGGTGATCTTGATCCTAAAAGGAGCAATATTTTTTATAAAATTAAAAAAAATTACAGGCGAAGACGTCGCCGAGGCTGCCAGAGGATGGATGTGTGTTACCAAGCAGCCGAGGCATCAGTAAATTCACAGTTTAGGTTACAGATGCGGTTCATATCGCATATGATTTGTTTATGGACATTAACTTATGGGGCTCATTAGATTTTTATATTTTTGCCTTCGTGCCCTTACATGTTGGCGCTGAGTTGCTCTCAGGCTGATGGTAAAGGACAAGGAGATAAAGATGCCAGGGCTTTATGTGAGAAAATAATTATCTTTTGGTCATGAATGCTGTAGGCTAGACTTTGTGAGCGATTGATCTGTTTTACGCAAGCGTTTTCTTGTCATTCAAAGGTTTTCTTTTTCTCAGGATTGCAGATTTACAGCCTCACTGGCTTGTGAATAGATTAAGATAATGTAACACGGAATTCCCTGTTGCCCCGGTGGGCTATATTATCATGCGATATATGGATTAAAAGTTAGGCTATAGCTTACTTCCAGCTGTGTTTGCAATGACTGTAACACACCCCGTCATAGCCTACGGCCAATTAGGTACCTCTACGAATTGAATTCGAGATTTTAAAAATGACTGACAGCGATTTATATCAGGTCTCCGTCTTTCCCATTGCCGATGTTAATTGGGGTATTTCCAGCTGCTGTTGATCTGCATCTAACTGGAACCTTTTAAAAGAGGAACTGGGAGCATGTGGAACTAAATGAGGTGGCAGCATTGCAGCAGCGACATGACTCTGGGAATCTCTTCCTTTACTTCTTTCTTTTTGGTTGAAATAGGGATTCACTTTTGGGTAGCTGTCCGGCTGTGGTGCGTCAATTGACGCTGTCAATTAAACAGTCTCTATAATTAAAGCGCAAACTGTCAATTTAGTGACGATGCGCGATTTGACTCCACTTTTTACATCACAGCCCCTGCTTTGCGTCTTTAACTAAGCTAAATCCACAATGGGACTCTTGGACAGTCTAGATTTAATGTAGGCTAGCTTTTTAAGCAACTCGTTGATTGCTGCCACAGCCACATTACAGCATTCGTTCCCATAATAGGCAAAATTAAGTTATTTACGTTTGGACTTGTTGCCTGATTGACTTGAAGCAGGGCAGTCTCCTCTGTAGTCTGACCAGCCGCCAAACACAGGGGGAGAAGAGTTGTCCAAACACAAGCCAATCGATGAATGGCGTAACAGTTTTCTTGCATATATAGAAAGACATTAGCTATCCATTATTATCCATGTATGATCCATCCTTTGAACAGTGTCGGTGCCCAAACTTGTCTGCATTTGCTTGTTCAGGGGCGAGCAGTGGTCTTTTGGAGGGTTATGTCGGCACAGACCGGGACACTGTGCAGCCTGCGGCTCCTGTTGTAAAGTCTGCTGCCGGTGACTGTGTCGTGGTCCGGGTTCAGTGCTTGGACCGGTTGGCTGTCATCTAGCATGTAAGGAGAATCAGCCTGCGATGCCCAGCCTACCTACAGCTGATGTGTCCGATTTAGACTTGACATGATTGGCGCTTGATGACAGCAAAGGGCGCCCGCTGCTGTAGCAGGCAATACTTTGTAGCTCAGTCTTTAATACAGCGTTTCCATAAGAGTAGGTCTATTCTTCCAAGGTGAAATAGGTTTGTGGTATAGCGCAGAAATAATGGTTAAAATAGAAAGAATCAGAAAGAATCGGGTAGCCTAATTTGCGGAAAAGAAACTTATCTCCTGTTTTTACCCAAGTTATTTTTTCACAGCTGCCTCTGTGGTGTGAAATGCCAGTTGCTAGAAAGTGCTTAAGTCGATAAGCTGTAAATGTCTTTAGTTGATAATGGCGCAGAATAAATAGGCCTAAGTGCGATCCTGTGTGCGCTCCAACTTCAGCATAGTCGCTGGTGTCGAGCCATGTTGTTACTGCGCGGTGCTGATTCGTGCACACGCCTCGAAAGAACGGTACAAAGCGAATGTAAAAAGCTGAGATTATAGTCGGGGTGGACACACAGTCCTCCTACATCGTCCGGTGAACATTTGAGAAGCGAAATCTAAACGCATCGGACACTGGCTTTACCCGCTTTCAAAGGAAACCCCGCAGCCCGTTCAAACGATACGGGCTTTTCCCTTCACAAAATGGCAGCCGTGCTGTCGGCAGCCTGGCAGTCCAGCGGCTGTGTGCGCTGAGGGACGGGGAGCCTCCAGTCTCACCTTATTCCTGCTGGCAGCATCAGCAGGTCACGGTGCTGTTGTTTTGGTTGGATCCCGCCTTGTTCTGGTTGCTGGCGACAAGCCATGTGGGCTAAAAGCAAAGGAAGTTGCCATAGAAACCCTCAGGTTTTCCCATATGTGGCACACCTGACGCGGTGAATGGGTCTCTTATCACCCCCTTTCACTCGCGCTCACCCAGGGCGTCAGTGCACACATTTAGTATAATCAGCCACCAAAACTTCTCAACTCGAATTTCTGGATATAAGATTGCGCCTATACTGATTTAAGAGATTATTAGGCTATTTGGTCAGTGTGATAAATTATTTGGCACAGCCTGCCTAAATGAGCAAAATATCAGTTTGGAAGGAACATTGATCTTAGATGCTCTGCTGGTCTGATTTGTTTCCCCCCGGTATGGCTTTAAATAGGTTTCTGGCAATTTTGTGTCGACCGTTGCTCTCCATTATGGTGATTAAAACTATACAAGCTCGAAGTTCCATTAGGTGAAGTTATGCATGAGCCGCATCCAGCTGACGCATGTAGCCTACTCACCTTTTCTAAATTTATTCCACATGGACTGCAACCTGGAGTGATTCAAATTATGAATCCGTGTTATAATTGATAAAATCCATTCCGATCAATGCCATGACCCCGTTTTTCAATAACGCATGGAGAAACCTCGTTCGGGACTTGTTTCTAATTATTAGATCTTAGGCTGTGTGAAGTTAGGGTGCCATCTGTGTTGTGCGACACTGAGACGTATAGGCCTAATGAAGGGAAGGGAAAGCGGCAGAGCAGCGCTTGGTGATCTATCAGTTGAAGTGATTGATTTATGATTATTCATTGGCCTCGGTGCGCCCTTAGCCAGGTCACTCGCTAGCCACTCACCCACGCTCAATTGTGGCCTATCAATCTGCCACCGAACGCCGCCTCCTTTGGTTATTATATGATTTGCATAAAGGATGATGTTGCTTTAACACAGTCAAACAAACAGCAGCCTATTCCAAATGGTGGAGGTGGTCTAACATGCGTTGTAAAAAGCCCTTGGTGCCTCCACGCCTGCGATTCAGTCACTGTGTTTTTTCCCCCTCACGGCATGACCTCAGTTTTCTCTTTTTTTCACCTTCCACGCAGGAGTGTTATTCCCCTTTGCCGACCATGCATCGGACGACCAGGATAAAGATTACAGAGCTTAACCCTCACCTCATGTGCGTCCTGTGCGGGGGATATTTCATTGACGCAACGACCATCATCGAATGTCTTCATTCATGTGAGCAAAAGGACATTTCTATTCATTATACATGATGGGAAATGATGCCATGGAGCATGCAAGTTCGTCGCTGTAATGTCATTAAATGGTTTTCATTTATTACCACAGTATTTGCATTTAATTCACCCACTATGCAGGGATAGTTAATCCATTTGGGACATTGGTATAGTTTTAATAATGGAATTTAGTGATGCAGTGTTAATGCTGCAAAGAAAACATCTCTTACTGTCTTACATGACAGTTTCAGAATCTTCCAGATGACATTTTGTATTGACTTTTCTTTTTTCTTTCTTTCTTTTTTTCCCCCTTTTTTGTATGGTTTGCAGTCTGCAAGATGTGCATTGTGCGCTACCTGGAAACCAGCAAATATTGTCCCATCTGTGACGTACAAGTGCACAAAACCAAGCCTCTACTCAACATTAGGTGAGAAGTGTGGTTAATTTACTATATTTTATGCTATTATCTTCAGTTCAGTTCTTGTTAAAGTAGGTTTTCTTTGCTGTTTATTCTTGTGCTTGCTATTGTTCTTCACATATCCTTGTATTTTTTAGTGCTAGCTTAAGCAAATGAATCATCCCTTAACACTGAAGTAGAATAGCTGGCTAGAATAGTAGACTAAACAAACATCTGTGTCTCCAAGTGGCTCTTGATCATGTGTTGAAAGGATCAACCGATTGATCATGTTTCTGTGATTTTTATCCATTTGGATTGAATTTGCTGAGGCACTGGCAAAGCTAAGCTCGTATGGCAACATGATGAAAACAGGATGTTTCCTCTTGTTTAGCCCCTCACCCATAAGCTTGACCAACCAGCGATTGGTTTATGACAGTACATCACCGCTGCACACCGACATCTGCCAGTTTATTTCAGCACTGGCGTGTGGTGCGCCTCAATCTTGACAGGCACAACCAGAAGGTTCCCTTGAACAAACCACTTCTGAATGTATTTTAAGCTCTTTGTTGATTCTGTTTTAAGTTGTTTAGTCTCTTGCTGAAATGCTTACAAGTAATGATTATGTATGTCTGCATGTGTTATTATGCAAAGAGCATGTAAACGTCTAATATACATACTTTTCACAGTCATACGCTGCACTCTGAATCACCCAACTAAAGTTTCTCTTCCTCTCTCAAGGTCTGACAAAACTCTCCAGGACATTGTCTACAAGCTAGTCCCTGGCCTCTTCAAAAGTAAGAGACTGAAGCAATGTAGCTGTCTGTGCACACTGGGCTTGGTTTCATTCCGACTCTAGTTGTATTTTGTGATGTACATTTCTGCGTTATCAGTGTTTCATCCACTGTCATCCAGCTGTTTTTGGGCCAGCACAGCAAACGTGTTACCATAACTGCAACTGAAAAGAGGAAATGAGACTATATGTAATTCAGCCCTGCTCCAAAAGCACAAACTTAAATAGGACCACTGTTTCTTTTTTCTTGGATAACTCTGGTTAAAAGTATACACTTCAGTTTAGTGGTGGCAACTTGTTCTAGATCAAAAACAGGGCTAAAGCAAATTATTCCCAAATACATCCACATGCATACACTGTTTGAGCCTTGAATGATATTTGAATGAACAGTTAACATGAACAGACCTGTAATGTCTTGCCTTTGCAGATGAAATGAAGAGGAGGAGAGATTTTTATGCGGAGCATCCAGTAGATGGTGAGTTAATGTATGACATGAACCGCTTGTATTATTTGTGTTTAGTCAGCGCAGTGATGGGGAAAAACAGGTTTCTTGATGATCTGGATTTAAATAATCTCACCTACTTGTTCCAACAAGTTTTGATCCCTTTTTATGTGTTTTATTTATATGCTTCACAGTTACAAACTTGGGTTTCTCTATATTGATCAGTCTATTGTTGTTTTCTGTAGCTTCAAATGGATCGAATGAGGATCGTGGAGAGGTGGCAGACGAGGACAAGAGAATTATTACAGATGACGAGATCATCAGCCTCTCTATTGAGTTCTTTGACCAGAGCAGGTAGGCTCTTCAGAAGATCTGTATGCTTTTATGTTAAATCAGAATGTGAAGAGTGCTTTCATCCTGGCCGTATTGTTTATTGTTTATTTTTTTTATCTTATTTTATTTTTTTTAAACTAGTATTAGTTAAAAATGGACGATGATGGAAAAAAAAACATTTTTTTGTCCGTCACAATATAATGTTGTAAGATCAAATTAGCAGCTGCTCAGTTATGTAAAAATTATTGTTACTGACACAGTAGAAAAGTTTAGAACAGCCTAGCAACCTATTATATAGCAACCTATTTTTAAGGACCACAGCTTTATCAGACATGCTTAAAAATAGTCTCTGTAATGTACATCTTACATCAGTGTTTACCTCCCGTATGCCTAAAATAACTTGAGGTGTTCCATTGGATTTTGCTCAAATATGAACATTTTTATGTAAAAACTAAGGTATTCCATTGAAGGCAGTAAAGTCCATGTCCAGTGATGATGCTGTGGTTAGGAGCCAATCTCTGGATCAACCTGCACTTCTGTTGTCCTGCTATCAAAATGCAGCAGCGTCTGCCTCTCCTACCTTATGTCTCCTCT
>OMLB01007517.1:4667-16919 GCA_900302555.1 Myripristis jacobus | reverse complement strand
GAGTCTGCCTCCCCCAGTCCAGCCCCAGCTGCTGTGTCCCCCATGCCCTTGTCAAATAGTTCTACCACGGGACATCAGGCGTGTTCATCAGGTGGCTCAGGAAAGGTGCGTAAGATAAGAATTTGTTCAATCCTATTCCTCTACTCATTTTAAGAGTCACAAAATGACTTTCTTCTACTGAACACTTGATACACAGCAGCTGAACAGTTTTTCTGATCTGTGTCAAATTACAATTTGAAATAGATTAAGTTACTTTTTTGTGATTGATTGATCGTTATGGCACAATGTAAGCAATTAAAGGACAAATCCAAAAGTGTACAGCACTGTTTTTCACCCCCGACTGAAATGAATACTGTAGGTTCAAATAGCTGAGGGCTCAATTCAATTTGATCCAGTTTTATTGTTGACTAAGTATTAATGCTTTCTTATATTAACATAATAATCAATACAGCATGAAAAGTGTGAATGCTGCTTTAGAGTGAAAGCTCTGTTGCTGGGATTTGCATTGTTACATAACCAGTGTTAAATCTAATCCATTGTAAATGCCTACAAAAAGTGTGTCTGAATATTATTGTTCACTTCAGCTGACTGAACAAAGAATTTGGATTACAAGTAATTGTCATGAAATTGTATTATGTTGGGACTATATTTGTGAGCTTCTGTGGGACCAAAGTACCGCTAAGTGGCAAGTTAATCTCACCATAAAGAGACTTCATTATTAGTGTGCTTAATTAGAGTGTGTGGGTGCGTTCAAGTGTGTGCATGAGAGAGACACAGAGAAGTCTGCTTAATTTTGTAATGTTCATATTCATCTCTGTTCACTTTCAACTTCTGTGCCACTTGTGATGCTAAATGACACTCTGTGCGTAGGTCCAACTGACCCTGGATGAGCAAACAGGCAAGTCACATTCAGCTGCAGTTCCACCTGTCCACCACCAGGCCACAGCAGAGAGCACAAAGAATGACACAGAGGATCACTCCTCACATGCCAAATCAGACATGCTGCCTTTACCCAAACCGGACCTCCTGAACCTCTCAGCCCACTTTGGCTGCAAACCTGACTCCAGCCTGAAGTCTCGCTCTTTGGCTGCAGAGACCATCGAGGTGGGGGGGTTCAACCTGGGGACCTGGTGCTCTGGAGGGGCCCTAAACCTGGAGGAAAGCCCCAGTGAGGAGGCTGATGCCCTAAGGGAGGCTTACAGGAGCCTTGGACTGGGTGAAGATCTTGATGCCCTCCAAGAGCAACGTGGCCTCCTGGAGGCGGCCCTGCAGCAGACACAGGAGCAGCTACAGCAGCTGGCTCAGGAGAACGCCCGGCTACAACTACAACTCAGGAAACAGGCAGAGGAACAGGACGCAGAGGCAGGGCAGGGGTCTGCAAGAGATAAGGTAGGTCACAGGCACTGCACACTGAAAAATATATCAATTTTATCAAGCCATTTCTTCTCATATTGAGCCTTATAATCTTAAAAACACAATGGGGTGAAAAAAATGATGTAGTCCCACTTGTTTCCAGTGCAGATTCAATGATTTAAGAAATTTTTCTGGGAACAAATATAAATATGTTGAAACAAGGCAGATCAGCCCACAAGTACCAAGCCAGTGACTCTTGGTTCAAGAAAATTCTGAAAACAAGTTGAAAATGATGAGATCTGATAAAATCCTACCTCTCTGTATACTCAGGTTAATGGCATGCCGGCGCAGAGCGTATCACACATCTCTGACAGAACTGACCATCTCCTGTCCTCTCCTGCCCAAGACGACATCATCCTCACTCTCGCTCAGGAAGACCTCGCCCAGGCCCTGAATCAGGAGAACCGGGCCTTGGCAGAGCGCATCCAGGAGCTGCTGGCCCACATTGAGCTCCGGGAAGGGGAGAGTGTCAGAGAGCTAGACCAGCTGAGGGAGCACATCTCCAGGCAAGAGGCAGACAGAGCCAGGCTGGAGCAGGAGAGCCAGGAACAAGGATGTCTGATCACAGAGCTCACCAAGAAGACTGAGGATGATCTCAATACCATCATGGAGCTTCAGCAGAGGTTAGCGGAGAGCAGGCAAAGTATGGAAGAATCACAAGGTCACCATCTGATGCCCGATACAGAAATGTATGGATTGCAGAGCAAAGATATTGCAGAAATATCAGGTATAGGGAGTGCCCAATTGAAGAATCTAGAAGGATGTGTGGACAGTTTGGTGGACAGTCTACTACAAAGTGATGAAGAGCCACAGACAGTGTCCAGTCAGCAAGAGGATCATTTGACCAACGCTTCAGCACTTGAGCACTTCAGCTCTCAAGATAATAATTCTCTATGCAACAGCGTGCAAGGAAATACATGTGCTAATTCTTTGAGTGGTCAAATTGATCAGCTGACCAAGTCAATCCAGAGCCTCAAAGAAGAAGAAAAAGAACTGACTGGCTCTGTAGGATCTTTGAGAGAGGAGCAGAGAGAGGTAGCTCTGTCAGTCCAAACTCAGACGGAAGAGAAACAGCAGCTAACTCGGACAGTTTGGGGACTGAAGGAAGAGAGAGACCGCGCCACTCAGTCCCTTGCCAGTCTCAAACAAGAGAGAGAGCAACTAACTAGGATGGTGTGCGGGCTGAAAGATGAGAGGGAGCAGTTTGTAAGGTCCCTAAGTGGACGGGAAGAGGAAAAAGAGCAGCTAAGCAAGTCACTGTCTGGGCTTGAAGAAGAAAGAAAAGAATTGCTAGAATCTTTGTTGAAAGAGAAAGACGAGAGAGACCAAATTGTACAATCACTAAAACGTTTACAGGAAGACAGGGACCGGTTAAACCAGGTCGTGTGCAATTTGAAACAGGAGACAGATGAACTGACAGATTCCCTCAAGTGTCTGAAAGAGCGGAGAGACCAAGAAGAATCACTGTACACTTCGAAAGAAGAACGAGACAAACTGATGCACTCAGTTCGCGGTTTGAAAGAGGAGAAAGAGAGAATTGAACATTCAATCTCTAATTTGAAACAGGAAGAACAGCAGATAGTGCTTTCACTTCAGGGCCTAAGAGAGGAGAGAGACAACCTCCAGTTCGAGGTCGCTGCCGAGGAAAGGAGTCAGAGGCAGCATCTTTCCTGTCAGAGCAAGACTTATGCAACAAAGAAGGAAGAGGCTACAGGAGAAGGTGCTGCACAGAAACATCTGACTACTACCTACAAAGGGACGTTCATACAGGTAATAATGACTTTATGATCTTGTAATTTATGTCATGCAAGATACAAGGTTTTATATCAGCTAAAAATATGACTTAAACATTATTCCTCGTGGAGATATGTGATTATTGTCCTTACACAGCAGGGTTTGGGTGGAAACCAGGAGCAAAGCGATCTGATTAGGGAGATTGAATCTTTGGGGGAAAAACTCAAGAAGTCACAAGAGGAACTGGACAAGACCCATTCAGAGGTAAGTCAACACAACTTCCTGTTCCCTCATTCAGACAGGAAAGTTGGAATAGAGGATAAGTTGAAAGGGAATAAAGTCAAGTAATCCCTCGAAGCAAACTGAGTAATTGCAGAACCGGCAGTTAGAATAAGATGAGAATAAATTGTATTGGTATCTGTATCCTAATCTTAGGATATATATGTAAATGAAAGATTACAATACAGCATCTTCATCATGTTAATTCAGAGCTCCTGTTGGCTTTAAAGAATGTGTGCTGTTTACTACAGGTTAAGAAATGCTTTACACTCCCATAGCAAGAGCATCCTGTGTGTGCAAATGTGCATCATTGACTTGCTTCTCAGATTTACAAGGCAGAAGTGCATCTTTTCTTGTGTGCGTGGGTGTGTGCATTTGTGTATATTTTCAGACCAAACGGTTGCACAGTGAACTGCATCAGTCAGAAGCCAAGAGGGAGGAGACGGAGAGGAAGGCAGCTCAAGCAGCTAGTGAGGTGAAAAGGATGACAGATGTAGCAAATCAAATGGAAGAGACCAGGAAGGAAAATGACAACCTCACAACTCAGGTATTAACACATACAAATTGAACAGGCAGGTTAGCCTTGCTTAAGACCTAATGAACCTAAATATATCCCCTAGTTAGGAGTCTCCTTTAGTTACCAGATAGGCCAATATATTCAGTCAGTTACAGACACATCCTCTTTGCTGTTTATTCAACCTTCCCTCCATGTACAAAGGCACGATACCAAATTAGACTTTGTGTATTTCTGAACTCGGTTGCTGTGTGTGCTGTAGGTGAAGGAGCTGCAGAGCAGACTCACAGGTCTGGCCAGGGAAAAAGCTGACGCTCTGTCGCTGAAGGCACAGATGGAGCAGCAATTCAGGGTGCTTGAGGCTCAGCTCAAATCCAAGGTAAGGTCTTTTGGGGTTTGTTGCATTCTGCCAGTTATCCCTAAAAGCCTCAAGATGTCACTGTTGCATGTTGCGTGCCTCCTGAATCGCAACACAGATTATTTAAAACCTGGAATGAAATCTTTACAACATTAAGTAACCTAGTCTGGGACCTTTGTACTGGCCCAGTGCCATTGTGCCTTTGTCTTTGGGAATATACTGTAGAAACACAAATGTATGCGAAGGAAAGTCACATTTTGACCTTAAAAGCAATTTAATAAGTCATATCCAAAGATTAGTAGATATACATGTCCATTGTTGGCACTTCTGCATGTTTACCATCTATGTTGCCCTGTGTGTGTGTGTGTGTGTGTGTGTGTGACCTCACAGACAGTGGCTCTAGAGGAGCTGAACTCGGAGTATATCACTCTGAAAAGGCAAGGGAGCAAAGGGGAGTTGAGCTCTACTCTCATATCACTCCGCTCACGCTACGATGACATCAGAGCTAAGGTAGGTCAGCTGGTGCATCATTCTAGTAAAATATTCAGGTGTAAACTAGGACTTGATATTAACTTACAGAGTATTTTGTTTGTCATTTGATTGTTTATAGTACGATGTGCTGCTGAAAAAGAAGAGCCAAACTGATCTGGATATAGCTCCTTTAAAGGTGAGGAGGGGGAAACACAGCTTTTACACTTGCCATTCATTTCTTTGTCAATTATCTTGTTCA
The DNA here is from genome assembly GCA_900302555.1 of Myripristis jacobus. Taxonomy (NCBI): domain Eukaryota; kingdom Metazoa; phylum Chordata; class Actinopteri; order Holocentriformes; family Holocentridae; genus Myripristis; species Myripristis jacobus. The sequence goes on along the minus strand of OMLB01007517.1, from coordinate 11,891 downwards.
TAATTCTTCCAACTCTTTGCTATATGGTGCTGCGTATTATACTACTGATAACTTGTTGAATCTTGTTCAGTAAATGTCACTATTGTTGTGTGTCAGTACTGTCCAGTGGCTTTTTGACATTTGTTTTATAAGTGTTCTGCTCCATGACACACCAGCCTGTCTGCAGTTGATTTTGATTGACGGATGTTTTGTCCAATAATAGGCCAAACTGTCGTGCCTGGTGGTGAAGTGTCAGGAGAGAAACAGCCTCTTGGTCCAGATGATGAGAGCCATGCACAGGCACGGCTGTCTGGACTTCACACTGTCACAGCAGGTTGAGCAGCTGCTCAGTGATGCTGCCCTGCAGGACTACACAGCAACATTCACACTAGGCGCTGCTGCAGAGATCCTGGATTACAGTAGTGGGATTACACCAGGATTTATGTTCAAAATTCAGGATTATGATAGTGGATTCACACCTGACCAAAGATACTTGTCTGTATTCCCACCTGCTGTTCAAGGTGCTAATCCGCAACACAAAAATCAGTTCACCCACGAAGCTGGAGCAAAACACCAAGAACAAAAAAACGGATCCAAAACACATCTTCAGGACTGTAGAGGGGAAGTTACAGTGACACCAACAGGAACGCTAAAGAAAAATGCCAACTCACCGGTGCCAACTTCAGCAATGCAAGAGCATGCCAATGTGCGGGCGCCACCATCAGCTGTTGCTCCAGCACAGACCGACAGTGCCAGTAATTTAACGCCAAGTAGCTTCACACAGGTAAGCTAACAGAAGGAGGTATCTGTTGATTTTTTTAATCTTTGTGTCAGACCAGTTCAGCTTTGCGCATAGCATAACATCATTAGCATCAATAAATAACATTCACATTAACATCAGTAAATCATCACCGCATGAATGATTGACATATTTACTATAAACACATGAGACCATCACACTTTTTATGGGACACAGTGATATTGCTTTTTGGCACTAAACAGGAAGATGACTGATGTTCTTCGAGTGCACATAGGGCTAAAGCTTTCAGTGTCACACTGGCAGGTGGTGAAACAAGTGAAAGGAAAGGAAAAACACATCCGACATAAATATCTTTCCTCTTTAGTAAAACAAAATCGAAAGCTTTAACCAAAGTAGCAAAGATCCTCTTTGGACAGGAACCAAAGGCTTTATAGAAATTGTGGTCTGATTTTGTGAAACAACACATAACTAGCCAATGACTGCCACTTGTCTCAATTATGGTGTCATTTATTATTTAGAGTACTTATGCCAAGGAATTATCTTTAATTTGACTATGATACTTTGATATTTAGCAGTGCTACACATTGTTTTTACTTAAAGGTTGTAAACGCAATTATGACGGCCTTTCCTCAATTCTGCAACAGCCATGTCTCTCTGTCACTGGACAAGTCCAAGCAACAAGTCGTCCAGAAGTGAAAGGGGAGTTCTCCACGGGCACGGCCAGCCTCTCAGAGGCGAGGGGGACCTTCCTGGGTGCTGCTACCTCATCCCCAGACAGATGTGTCAGTCTGTGTAGGAGGCTAAGTAGCCCTGAGAAGATCATCAACCTCCATGAGCAGCTGCAGAAGACTCTCCTGAGCAGCCACACACAGACACAGGTCCGTGTCTGCTGAGCTGCAGAAAAGCAGTAATATCATTTTCCTCAGCCAAGTGCCAAATTGAAACCAAAATTGCAATGTTATATATAATGATTTATCATTTCTACTCTCAGTGGTTATGCAAGCTCAGAATTTCTATCTGATGTGAAGATGTGTGGAAGGAAAATGAAAGCAAATTTTGTGCTAATGAAGCAATTTGTCTTTAATTCCCAGGCACCAGTGGTCAGAGAGAGAGGGCTGCAGACAAGGAAAAGCCTGTCAGATTCGGCCGCTGCAGAGCTCGGCCTGGCTTCTCAGACTAAGATCCAGAGCCTCACTGTCAATAGTACAAGTCCCATCCCTGTCCCAGTCACCACTGCTAAACACGCACCGCAAGTACCAACGAAACCTGCAGCAACGAATCCATCAACAACCTTGTTCACTGCAGTCGCCTCTAGATCTGCCAACGTTACATTCAGCCCCAGCATGTTTACTCACACTCTCTCTAAAGCAGCCACAGACACCACGGTAACTTCAGCTATTTCTAGCTCCTCCTACTCTCTTGTTACCACACTGACAACGAGCAAAGCTAAATCCACCACAAGCAGGAGCATTTATAGTTTTAGTACCCCCACCGTACCAATATCCTCAAAGCCAACACGTACTACTATCCCTGTAGTATCTGATACTTCTACACTTACAAATACTAATGTAACTCCTAGGACCACTGCCTCGATTACTAATGCTGTGTGCTCTGCAGCAGCTGTCCCTGCTGTCTTTAAAAATTCTGTTACTAATCCAAACACCACTGCCTCAGACAGCACTGCCCCTAGCACACCAACTGCCCCCAAGGTTCATTTTTCTAATACGATGTCTAAAACTGATGGTGCTGCACCTATATATAATGCTTTTGGATCTGGCGTGGGCTGCACTGAATTTGCCCCTCGCTCTCCTGAGAGATACTACATGCCTGCCAGAAGGTCCACTACTGCTTCTCCAGAGCCAGGCAGAACAGCCAGACCAAAACCAGGTTAGTGTTATGAGGTTAAAATGCCTTCATTAAGCTGACGGTTTGTTGTTTTTTTTAAAAAACTTTGTATAACTGTGAGTTATGGCTTTGGTGCCTAATATTGAATCTTTTTTGCAGTGCCGTAAATCACTTTTCAGTGTCATACCACTGCAATGTGATTAATTTATTCTCTACTTCTGTCTTTGTTTGGGAGAAAATGTCACATCAGACTCTACTGTGATTCCTGGCGTTTTGATGTTTCCTTGTTTATTGGCCAATATAACAAATCTCTTACCATGACTTAAAACCCCCACTGAAATCCTCGACTCATTATTATATTGCAATTATTTTGACATGTATTGCAATACTATTTACATATATTTCCATATTTTAATAGGAGTGACCTTTTTTGCATTTTCTCTGTTATTTTAACTGGAAAAAAAAAATAGTGAAGTGAGGATGATGTGGTTTTTGCTGGGGTCTGCACCAAACTATCATGTTTTTCTTACGTCAGGAGAAGATTATTTGTAGGCCAGGGTGTCTCCATATAGCTCCACAATACATTTCTAATTGTATACTGTCACATTTAACCTTTTTCAAAAAATTGCAGCTGCTGCAATTTGGTTAATGCACTTATCCAAACTGCAGTTTTGATGTGCCCTATTCCAATGGTATTTTTAATATAGATTAGATCCAACAAAGTGCATTTATTTTGTTAAGACTTGAAGAATAACAGGTGAGGCCGGTCTAAGAGTAACTATAATGCTGTAATGAAGAAACAAATACAACAGCATGTATTTTGGCAACTCTCATACCCTGTATGTGCAATAACAAGAAGGTTAGGGGCTAATGTCTGTGCTTATCTGTTCTCTGTGCGCTCTCCTCCAGAGGCTCCAGCAGACGTCGGCTCTGTCGAGGTCATCAGAACGGTGGGCCAGAGCAGCCTCATGATTGGCTGGGAGAGACCTGCACTCGACGACCTGGGCTGCAGTAACGGCACCTTCGTGTATGGATATAGGGTAGGCAGGCGTCACTGCTTTGGGTTATTTTAAACCCTGATTATCAGCTGATGCTGGTGTTAAAAAGTGTGTTTGATTGCTTTTACATGACGCCGTTTTCCTCCTCTCAGGTGTACGTAGATGGGGATTTCCACAAGTCTGTCATGAGCTCAGCATGCACCAAGGTACCAGCCTCTTCGCTAACACTTACTACCTGTGCATAGTTGATAATCACTACACAAACTAGTCTCCTAATAACAGTATACGTATGTTTTTTTTGTTTTTTTAGTGTATTCTAGAGAATATTGACCTGAGCGTCCCGGTCCACATCAGTGTCCAAACCCTGGGCTCTAATGGTCTGACTTCAAACAGGGTCCATACCATGTACAGGACCCTCCAGCTGCACTGAGTCACAGCCTTCCTCTCCTGGTCACAACCTGCCACACACACACAGACCGAGTGGCCCAGGTCAGCAAGTGAGTTGACATTGCATGCCCCTGTTTACTTCCTGTCCACTTGTCATTGCATCACAGCTGATCGTGTCGTTCAGTTCAGTTATCATTCTCGGGAGAGCTCCAGCAGCTCACCTCAGTCCACATGTGCATCACCAGTGACCACGGCTACAACAGTAAATTGTGTGTGTCTTTGAGCCTCTGTGTCCATGCATTTTGTACTGTATACTTTGCATCTGTGTTTGTACAGCTAGAGTTTTACTATAAACTGTGATAAACTATCCAACAGTTTTAGAGCTGCAACGATTAGTCGATTAGTTGCCAAATTAATCGCCAGCTATTTTGATAATCAATGAATCGTTTTGCGTCTGTTTGAAAAGAAAATGTCCAAATTCTCAGATCTCGACTTCTTAAATGTGAATATTTTCTGGTTGAGTTGAGGATTGTTGGTTGTGAAAACAACAAGACATTGGAGGACGTCACACTGGGCTGTTGGAAAGTGTGATCAACAAGCAATTTTACGGATCAAACAAATGATGATCAATCAATCATACTTAATTGCTAATGAAAATAATTGTTAGTTGCAGCTCTAGGTAGCTTCACCACATTAATTCATTTTGATTCATTTTGATTAGCATGATGACCTTTTTTGGTTCGTGTGTTTTTACAAAGTCATGGTTTTGCACTACATACTGTCCAGCATCAAACCAGGCAAGAACTGTGCAGCTCCTACATGTTCAGTGGATACATATTTGGTACATATGGATGTTTATTGGTTTGCTCTTACATGTACAAAGCACATTTGTTTTGTTTAGATATGCTGGTGTTCTTTTAAAGCTTTTTTATCTTATCCACCGAATGCACAATTTGCATAGCTCTCAAGGCCGCAGCACTAATCATGCATAATGCTTTTGATATGCTTGTGTTGTGTATTTCATATGTTAACATACGCCACTGGTTGTGTTGTTTGTTTTCATGTAGACGGTTCATAGTGCTGATCATTTCTGTGGTGATTTTCATTGCAAAACACTATGAAGTGATTTTGGTGTGTATTTGTACAATGTAATATTTATAGCACATATTTACAGTGTCATGATAATACTGAAAACAGTGGCAAAATTTGTCACAGTAATCATGATTTAGATGTTTCATATCATCTGATTTATAACTGCAATATCTGCATGTTGTTGTTTTTCATTTATTTCAAAAAAGGTTGGATTCCCTAGCATCTGTGTGCCTTTTGGGTGCATTTATTTAACATTTCAGTGCTGCCCAGCCTGAAACAACGCAGTGACAGATTATTTCTCTTTGTGTCCTGTGTGTCCTGCATCTGCGTGTGTCCTCCAGTGTGTGGCCATCTATAGCTACAGCCCTCTGAGGGACAGTCCTAACTTTCACCCCAGCAGAGAGCTGGCTCTGCATGAGGGGGACACCGTCGCTTTGCTAGGCAACGCTCGCCAGCCACCGTGGCTTCTGTGAGGCCCGGGGTAGCCAATAAGAAACACTCATCTCACAAGGTCATCGCCCACCACTGAGCGTGTAGTGACTCATGGTTGGCCACTGTGACTATGAACTTTAAAGTGGAGACACAACTCACTCCGTAAAGACCAAGGGTCATGATTTCCAGTGTATCTGCATGTTCAAAGTCAGTGCCTGGAGAGGACTAGCAACCATATCTTTGTTGGAAGAACTTCCTCTTTCCTGAGTCCACGGACAGGGCATTTAAACTACCAATCAGAGCGATTGGCAGACGAATGAGCAAAGCGGCTGCCAATCAAAAGAGAAGAATCCGACGCAAAACCGCTAAAGCATACTTCACTGGAAATGTTTAAGAAGGCAGTGACGCCATCAAAATCTGCCCGTGACATCAACGCCTCTGAACATTACTCAGACAAGACACAAACAGGAAGGTGGTGTCCAGCAGCCGCACTCTTTCACACTGTGCAAAACATGTCGCGGGATTACGCGTCATCTTGAACTTGCGAAGACCCCCACTGCTGTCTCTGTGGATTCTGTCAAAAATGGACATTTGTGAAAATTGCCTTTTGTGACAGCAACCTCTATAACGTGCCGAAGCGCCATCGTACCCGAAGGTCATCTTACTTGATCCTCAGACATCAAGCCAAATATGAGGGGAAAAAAAGGCGGTTCATTCCAAAGATTCTTCTGTTTTTCCTTTCCCCTCATAGCTCCGAGGTATTGCTTTAAACACAGAAGCCAGATGTTATTTTAGTTTTGAAATTTGCACACAATCATCTCAAACAAGAAAAAAAAAAAGAAAGAAAAAGAGATTATCACTGATATTTTTTTGTAGAGAATATTATTAAAATATGCCAGTGGTATATTGAAAACAGTATAGCGTATGTTTTTTTTTTTTTGTATGAGTGACACTTTGATCTTCTCATCTCAAAAGGAATTCTATATGCACGCTCATTCTGTTTCATGTTTCCCACATTGTTCACAGCACACACACACGTTGTCCTTTCACAGTGTATGTATGGGTGTGGAGTGACCATGGTACAGCAAAGGTATTTTTCTATCAGTAATTGTTTACTGGTTTCTCACTGGTTCCTTTCAACTGTACAGAGAATAAATGTTTATATGGTAACTGGTACTGAGGTGTGTGTGTGGATTTATGTTAAATAATGTATCAAAATCTTTCTGTTTGGGCTTGGATTATATGTAACTGATCTTTTCTCTGCAGATTAAGTATTGGTTAAATTGTTTTGCTCTGCTCTTCTGTCTCAACGAGTGAAAAATGAAGTTTCTCTTCTGTTTGTGGAATTCAAACACTTCCCATCAATCAACACTAGATGGCAGCCATTACCAGACAGACAGCCACGATCCATTGACTTTGAGGCTAATGTGCTCTGGATGTAACTCAGTCACTGCATTTGACAGGTGCTTTCGCTTCTGATTTAGTGACTGGATAAGGCTGACTTGCATTCAGAGCGAGTCTTGAAGTAGTTTAAAACATTTTAGTGCACACTCCCCATCCGATACCAACCAGACGCAGCGCTAAAACACGGGGAAATGAAGGGAGAAGAAGAAAAGGCATCAGCAGCACCAGCAGCTTAATATTCACCTGCTGTGCTCGGCAGGTTTGGGAGCTCCTCTGAGAATGTCATCCCTCCTGCTCAGCAGAAAGTGCACTGGGTGGAGGGTTTAT
>OMLB01007516.1:2363-13702 GCA_900302555.1 Myripristis jacobus | reverse complement strand
TGTTTTGAACTGGTTTGCCTCATTGTGGAAGGAAGTTTTTTTGTATCTATAGATGAGCTCCAAACACTATTAGGTTACCTGTGGGGGACCATAAGTGTCAGTTTTAGGACGGTTACTTTTTTATCTGTCCAAGCTACACCATGGCAGTGCTCTTTACTCCTTAGTTGTTTTGGTGTGCATTGTCAGTTCCTTGTAAAGCACTGTGAACTGCAATTTGATTTTTGTTTGAAAGGTGCTATATAAATCAAATTTGATTGATTGATTGAATTCAGGAGGTAGACGAGTGGCTCCAGCATCATCCCGAGCCTCTGCTGCTCCCGGGGGAGAACGCTGAAGACGTCCCAGGAGAGGAACCTGACTGGTTTGAGGTGGTAATGGAGAGGCTTCAGTGGCAGCAGCCCCATGTGGAGCCTCCAGCACCACCTGAGGAACCTCCTGGGGCTCCAGTGGAACATCAGGTGCCCCCTGAGCATCAGTCTCCTTCTGGACCAAGGTTAATATACATTTGCTTTTTTTCTTTTTGTCTTTTACTTAACACAAATGTTTTTTCACATCTAGTCTTTGTTATTTGGTTAGTGATTGTAAACGCTAATAACCTTGTTCTGGACCTGCTGTGTCTCCTAGGAGGAGTCTGGAGAGGAGCCCCAGTGACGCAGAGGACTCTGCTGAGGGGCCTCCTGTGAAGAGGCAGCGGGAGGAGGACAGTCCTGCTGAGGGCCCTCCTGTGAAGAGGCAGCGGGTGGAAGAGAGTCCTGCTGGGGGACGTCCCACCAAGAGGGAGCGGGAGGAGGATGAACGCTCCCCTGAGGACGAGGCTCCCTCAACCTCTGGACTCTCTTCCTCCACACACAGGAGCTGGGAGTGGCCTGTCCCTAAGAGGCCAAGGTGGGCCGAGGACAGCGACTCGGACTGAATCCGCCATCCCAGACTAAAGTACCATTAATATTACAACCTATTTTATTTGAGAGATTTTATTTTACTTGGGCTGCAGTGCAGTTTACACCACGGTGATGGTTTGCCTTTTTCTTTTCCTGTCTTTTCAAACTGTAGCGGACGATGATCCTGAAATAATCAGGATCTCCAGCACCGATAAAGACGAATATGAGGGGAGGAGCCAGGAAGAGGAAGGGCATCCCCTCCTTGACTCCGCCCACCACGTTGATGGTGCTGTGAACGATGGGCCGCAGGACCTCACCAGTGACATACAAGAAAATGAGGTCCGTGGTTTTATCAACCCCTTGTAAAGCACTATGAATTGCAATTTGATTTGTTAGAGAGCTGCTATATAAATAATGTTTGATTGGTTGATTCAATTCAGGAGGGAGAGGAGTGGAGTCACACATGCAGAGCCTTCGTCACTACCTGAGGAGCTTCCTCAAGCTCATGTGAAACACCAGGTGCAACCTCAGCATCAGCATCAGCAGGTAAGATACATCTGCATTTTTCATTAGTTCTCTTTGTATTTCAGATGGTCAAAAATGTTTTTGGACACCTAGTTTTTGTTATTTTGTTAGTTTGCTAATGATAATAACCTTGTTGTGCACCTGCTGTGTCTCCTAGGAGGACCCTGGTGAGGCAGAAGTCTCTGCTGGGGGACGTCCCATGAAGAGACAGAGAGCAGATGACAAAGGCTCCCTCCAGCTCTTTTACTTGGGCCTCACCACAATTTACAGCAGAATAACTTAATGAGTCATGGGTCCTGAAAAAAATAAAAAGGTTTCAGACCTGGTTTCAAAGATTCAGGCAGTTTCAGGAGGGTCTTGTTGATTTTCATTTGTTTGTAATGTTAAAATTTTCCTGTAACATGAGCAAAGGCAAAAAAAAATATGTTTAAGGCACAATAGAAAATAGATTTACGTTTTTGTTTTTTGTTTTTTTAAGGTTGTACCAGCAGTATCCTTTTAACATTTACAGGATAATTTCCACTCTTTCATGGTCAATAAGCCTGTAAAGTTTGTTCTTTAGAATGAAATCTTGTGAAAATTAAGCACCACTGTTCATATCATGTAAAACCTTACAGGATATAAGATGTCCCTCTGCCTGAGAGACATGCAATAGGATTCTGTAGTCAAACGCTTTAGCATGAAATTAAGTTAGCATCTGGTGGAGTTTTAAACTGTAAAACTGAGGTGAGCCTCCAAGGCCTTTTTCACCCTCCTTTTCTGTCTTAGTCTTGTATTTCTTCTTTTTACTGAAGTGGTAAGTTCACAGCTAAACCAATATCAGTTGTAAAGAGAGTATACAAACACATATGACCCTGATTATTGAGGTCTACCCGGCTGCAATAAGGCCAACACCCTGCGTTGATATGAACATACCAGTCTAGCTGAATGACACACACGTTGTCAGACTTAAATCCCAATTCATCAGGGAAACCCAGAGCACTTACTGTTACCGTTGCGAAGCTTGGCTGGTATATCCTGCTGTCAATCACTCATTTATGTTAATGGAGTGTGGGGCACATTTGCTTTTCGATGTCATTTACTGAAGTGTTTTCTTTCAGTGTTTAGAAAATGTGAAAGAAAATATTAAAACCCAAATAAAACCCTAAATATTGATAACCCCTTAAATTTGAGATGCATGTTTTTCCTGTTTTAGGAGATGGCACTGTCTTTATTCGTGCTGCCCGCATTCTTCAACCTAAAACCGAATCGTGTAATGTGTTCTGAAGAGATCTTCTTCCCCTTTAACTTTCGATTAAGCGGCTTAAATAAAAACTGTGTTCTACCCAAAATGATATCCAAATTCTGAAACATCACATCTGACAAAATTGCTGATTACCCATCAAGAAATTTTAACTATGAAGATTATCTGTGTTTATTGTTGAGCATTCAAATGAAACCCTTTGATTTTACTGCAGTTAATCAACTTTATTAAAAATCTAACTACACCTCTACAGTTTACCAGCACTGCAACATCATGCAAAGGGCAGGAATGATCTGAAGCTAAATCAAAACCAGAAAGATGATCACCACAACAACTTTTGTAATCAAACCCACTTTTATTGGTTTATTCATGTGGTCACCAACAGCTAGTAGCAGTCTAGATGGTGTGCAGGACCTTCCAGCGTGTCAGAGGGCCTCTGCTGGGGATGTACTTCACCCCACAGCCATCAGGAATCAGACGCTTCTCAGCCATCATGTCATCAAAATCGGTGGCGTTGAATTTGGTGAAGCCATATTTCTTGGAGATGTGGATCTGAGGGTGGAAGAAAGAATGACAGAAGTCAAGTCAGATCTGCAAGAAGTGCAAAAATTAGAGCATGGCCTGCCTTTTCTGTATTTTTGCATTTGTCTCAGTGGTCCCTTAAAGCACTCAGCACCTCCCAGCTGAGGACATACACAACCAAAGAGTCACTGTCTGCAGCCTTTGCACACCAGAACCGCACCGCAGCAAGTCTGGTCGGCTTAATAAGCTGCAGTGGTGTAGTGATGAGGACAGTGCTATGAATGCAGTGAAACTCTGCTTCCATGTGTTATTAGTTGCAGTCATTTAGCCCTCACATGTATGTAAGGGTAACGAAATCTGAATGGGTACGTGGTGTGGAGTGTGTGGTGTTTACCTTCTGGCGTCCAGGGAACTTGAACTTGGCTCTGCGCAGAGCCTCGACCACATGCTCCTTGTTCTGGGCCTTGGTACGCACAGACATGATCACCTGACCAATGTGCACGCGGGCCACGGTGCCCTGAGGCTTACCAAAAGCACCGCGCATTCCAGTCTGGAGCCTAGGAACCAAAAACAGTAGAACCAAACGTCACAAGACTCTCAAACAAACCATCTAAACCCATCTGGACCAGGCTCAGTGAAACCGTAGATCTGTACCAACACTAAGCTGACACAGGTGCACTTCATTTAGGTAGGACAACTGTCACTGTCCAAGAGCCCTGTCTAGACCACTCTACCCATCATTTTAATGGTAAAGTACAATGCATGTAAAGATATAAGTGTTGGTGGCACAAATACAGACAACTTTGATCACAACGCATACTGACTCATTCCCAAACACCATCAATTACTTGTCCTTCTCTACAGTAGTTCTACAGTCTTGTCTCAGTGATCCCTATAACCAGGCACTTCACAGCTGACAGTCTGTCACAGTATGCAATCTTTTCACTCAACATCTGACATTACAGCTTGATGGTGCTTGTCTTAAAAGGCAGCAATGTACAAAAGATAATTCTCACCTATCAGCCCCAGCACAGGATAACATTTTGTTGATGCGGATGACATGGAAGGGATGCAGACGCACACGGATGTGGAAGCCATCCTTACCGCAGGTCTTCACCATGTACTTGTTAGCACAGATACGGGCAGCCTCCAGAGCTACGTGGAGAGGAAGAGGAGATGTTAGAGCCTCCGCAGCATCTTCAGTAATCACCTTCACAGATTTACAGTCAGGACATTTAACTGAGATACACAAAGTAAACTGGTGGCACCCAACATGACAGCAGCACCAATGTGTTTTAGCAACATTGCTTCCAGGAGCCTCTGTCATTGGCCGCAGCTGCCTGACGCCTCACCTTCTGAAGACAGCTGCTCGTACTCATCAGAGACCATGTGACCACACAGAGGGAACTCATCTACCTTGGCCTTCTTCCTGCCCAAGTCGAAGATCCTGATCTTAGGATCTATACACAAGAGAAAAGAGAACGGGGAAGAAAGTGGACGAGGAAATGGAGAAAGGTTGAAATTACAATTTGAAAAATGGCGTATGAAGTATTTTCACCTGCAAAGAATAAAAACATATAATGGTTATGTACAACAAAAAGAAAATCAACGCTGTGTAAAGGCTCCTGAACCAGATTCACTGTATTGTAAAAAGCCAACCCTGCCAAGTTCACATAACACATCCAGCAGAGTTACAGTAAGCACCGTCCTGGAGATTTTACCCAAGACTAATATTCCATGACAAAGCCCTGAGTAAGTTATCAGAACTAATAGCCAACTGACTTGAGTCAAGCAAACACAGATTGATAGCAACAAGTTGGATAAAGTGGTGTCAGTGAGTCCCTAATTCACAGCTGAAAACATCAAGAGTGGCATCTAGTGTCATTAACTCCTCAATGACGATCAGATTTATTAAGTCTTTGTTGTCAAATGTGAATCGGAGGTAAGATTTTTTTTAAAAATCTATTAGTGGAACCAGAAGCAAAAAAAGAGGCAGGTGTTGCACGCTACAACTGACTTTATTCAACCACCGGAGCACAAATCTGTCTCAATGGTCCCTTAAAGCACTCAGCACCTCCCAGCTGAGGACATACACAACCAAAGAGTCACTGTCTGCAGCCTTTGCACACCAGAACCGCACCGCAGCAAGTCTGGTCGGCTTAATAAGCTGCAGGATAGGCTTAGGACTGGAGGAACCAGAACGAAAAAATGGGGAAAAGGCAATACCTCTAAACTACAAACGATACGATGACAAATCACTCAGACCAAACTAAACTGCAGCAGCCTGTATTGGTGGAATTCTAATGTAACCACATTTCATATTTGAAATAAGACCAAACAGTGTATGACTGTACAATAAAGTAACGTTAGGATCAGAGTCAGGACAGTCTGCTTACCAGGGACACCCCTACAGAAACGGGACTTGGGGTAGGGCTTGTTCTTGCAGTATCTGTAGCTGTGAAATAAAACAAATGCATTAATGTAGAGCTCAAAGTCCTTAGAATGCTTTTGCAGCTGCTGAAATGCTACACAGAGATGATCAATTATCAGGCTGCCTGTGGGACAGGTGCCACCTGACCAGAAATATAGTGCAGGAGACAGCCCAGAGGACCCACTGAAGAGTTACTATGGACATTTACCTTGAGACATTACATAGCATTAAAGAGAAAAAGCTGTTATAAAATAAATAAATATCCAGTTACTCTAGTGGTTATCAAAGTGGGGTGGAGAGACCATTAAGTCTGAAGGGCCAATTGATGCTGGCTTCCAGTGTTCGTCCCTTCACCTTATGTGGCTGTCATAGTTAGAACAAGCCCCTGATAGACTACTAGCTTCTCTTGTAAGCTGTTAAACGATAATAATGAATACAACTTATAAAACATACAAAAGGGGTTTGTGGTTTGACAAAACTTGACAAACCCCTCAGCTAGTGGGGTTAGCTTCCTGCTAGCTGCGTTAGCTGGAGCCTCTCTCAACGAGCTAACTCGCCGCTTCAACTAAAACGACAGCCTGTCATGTAAGACACAGCCAGCTGATATCAGGAGAAACGACATGTTGCAGCGGGACGACAGAGACTAACTGTCAGGATGCCCGGTGGCCTGAGTAAGGAGGAGCCGGCGGGCCTCAGACAGCGGCGGCCCCGCACATGGTGCCGCGGCGCCGCAGCTGCCATTTTCCTCCGAGCTGCGGGAGCCCGGCCCTGCTCTGAAACCCTCTGACGGAAACTTACCAGCGGGCTGGTCGGCGGCCCATGGTTGCGAGCTGTAAAAGTAACAAAAGTGGAGTAAGTTAGTGAATTAAATTAAGGCTAGAGTTTTGGAAAAAATACTTTAATTTAGACTTTGAGGACAGAGCAGCGCAAAACGGGCTGCCACCACGCACTCACCTAATGGAGGAAAGGAAGACGGACAGACTTCCGCCGCGTCATATGGGCAAGGACTGTCGGGAAAATATATCTTATATTCTGTAACGTATTCTTTTTACTCCTCAACATATCCGCTGTGTCATGAAACACAAAATATACAAAAATAATTAAAAAATATTGTGAACAAAATTCATTCTACAGTTCTTGAATAATTTTCAAGTGAATGCTGGGAAATGTAGTGCAGTGCAGAGAGGACATGGCGTCGACGATCCCAGCTCTGTCAGAGAAACCCCTCTCTGACTTTTCAGAATAAATGTCTCAAATTATATTAACACATCAAAGAGGAATCTCTGAGCATGAGGATGGGACGGGCTTGTGGGGAGCTGTTGTTCATGGTTTATCTGAGCCTGGTCTACATGACACCTTGTAGTTTTCAGCATTATAACGGGGAGCGAACTGAAAATAGAAAAATGTGATGACAAAGTCGCCTGTGAATAGATGATGGGTCTTTGCTACATATATATTATAAAAGAAATATAGCCTATGTATGTGGCTGACACTGGCTAAAACAGAGCAGCAAAAATAGGAAACTTATTTTATAGAATATAAATCGTTATAATCCAAAAAATGCTTGAATCATTACTTTATGATTGAATGGGAGCCAGCCTCCCCATTTGAATTTATCTGACAGTGTTCAAAACGATTTATTACTTGACACGAATCAAAAAGTCTTTTTATGTCAGAGAATAGGGCGAAATCACTTCAAATGGGAGTCTTCCGCTGAAAAGTCCACTTGGAAAAGTTTGAAATCCCTGCTTTTTAGTGTTTGTTGCTGTGTAGTCTACAACGTGACCACTAGGGGGCAACATTGTATCACAAAAGCCCCGTGCCGCTGCCTGGCCTCCGTCCTGTGCGCCCTTCTTCACTAATTCTTAAAAAGGAACAATGAGCTCATATCTAAACTCTGGTTAATGCAGAACAAATGTTGCTCTCTGACTGAGGAATGTGAGGAATCCCAACCTCGCTCTGACTCTGCTCGAGCTGAGACTCTCTCCGACATCACTCCACATTACAAGTTTGTTCAAACATCCCGGGGGCCTGGGTGAGGGTGTCAGGGTTAGTTAGCCCTGTCTCATTAGTTTAGCCATCACGTTTGGTGTTCTTACACCTCTCCATGAAAAGTTTGTGTAACAGAAGCAGATGCATTTGGTTTCACACTCACTGAACTTAAACCATCACCTTTGAATTCAGAGTGGACAGAGGATCAATAATAATACATTTTTAAAAAGTTACAAATTAATAAATGATAACCTACAGCAAACACAAAGCCGACACAACCCTGCTTTGTGTATGTGTGTGCATGTGTGTGTGTGGGTTTGCAGGTGTCGCAGCCACTCCTTTGTGAGTGACTCAAACACAAAGCGGATGTGTTAGTCAGGAGAGCCGAGTGAAGCTTTGAGAGCCACGGCCCGCCTCAGTGAAGGTCCACTATCAGCTCAGCGATGCCTCTGTAATCTTGTCTGGTCCCTCTGATTTGTCTGAGCCTCCTGCAGCCCTTCCTGTCTGTGTCTGGGCTGTGTGACTGTGGACGGGCGCAAGGACCAAAAAAGGTCCTGTGTGCCTGTTTCTGTTGAGAGATGACACACACAGGGACCAAAGCGACATGAACACACACACACACACACACACACAATACAAATAGGAATGGCCACACTGCTTTGTTTTACAGACAGGATCTTAAGGCGAGGCTAAATTTCATATATAGACCCAGCCAGTGAAATAACATAGGCTGCTGTTGTGTTGGGTTTGTTTTACACTGAGGATGTTGCTGTGGATATGAATGTCCAGAAAAATGGAGATGACCGGATGTTCAACCTCTTTGATTCTGCAGCTCCCATGGGAGGGATGTCTTTGCTGCACAACTGAGTTTTCTTCAAACCCACAGAACTTGATTTTAAATTCTAGTGGAGATCCCAAGGTTTCCAAAGATACCAAACACGTCCTGCAGAATTACATGCAAATGTGTATTAAATGATGTGCAACACATCTGGATATTTTCCTTAGTTCAGCGCTTCAAGTTCATGACTTTCTGCCACATCAGCAAGCTGAGAGGAATTGAGAAAATCTATTTGATGTAATAAACAATAGCATCTTTGGTTTGAATGTTTCACTCAGTATAATGGAGATGTAGACTCAGTAAAGTATTGCAACAAACATATACAGAATAAATACATGGCATTGTTATACAACATGGGGAAATGTCTTTTGTCTAACTTCTGAGCTAGGTAAGGGGAAATTTAAGAGAAAATTGGAGTTCAAACTGCAGAGGGTCAGCTATATAGACTCAACTGACAAAAACCTTCCACCTCTGAGTCTAAAGGGTCCTCAGTTAAGTCAACTCCAGTGCACCTTCAACAACAGAGCTGTATTGGCCAGATGATTGGATCCGAGCGTCTGTGATCCTGATTCTGAGGCTCAATCATCAACAGCCTTACACACGGTGCAAAGGTCACGCTTGCCTCACACTGTTCTCTCTTGACAAACTAAATACAGAAATAGAAATATTGCACATTAACCTTAAATTACTTATGCTGTCTACCCCACCCTGCAGATCGCACACATGCACACAAATGCACACACACCTCCTACAGACACTTCCGTTTTCAGTGCAACACGCAGGGTGTTACACACCACACCCTCACTTAGCACATCAGTCACACTGGTCAGTGGATAGCTGTGTGTGTGTGTGTGTTTGTGTGTGTGTGTGGTTCAGAGGGCTCTGAGCATGAGAATGTGTGTGTACTATTCAAAATAGTGCAGAGTAGGTGCAGTCAAAATTGTAATGAAGCCTGTATGTGAAGATTGAGGTGCTCTGTGAGAATTCAATGCCTACAAAAGGCACAACAAGGTGTGTGTGTGTGTGAGGGAGGGAGGGAGAAAGAAAGGGAGGGAGGAGGTCACTGTGAAGGATCCCAGAGATTTCAGCAGCATTTTGTCCAAAAGGGAAACAGCGGGACAAAAGGACATGGCCCAGGATCAGATATGGGCTAGAGTTAACACAAATCACTCTTAGTGTTTGTTTTATCCTGCTTTAAGTAGCAGATGGGTGGGGTTTCAAGTAGCGTCAAACAAGCTGTCAATCACAGAGCAGTTTGCTAAATCATTTTGTTTTAGTTGAACCATTTTGGCATTCACTGTAATGTCCGGTTTGGTAAACCCCACCCATCTGCCACTCCATGCAGGTTAAAACAAACACCACAAAGTAGCTGCAGCTGTTATGTGGCCCAGGCCTGAATATGAATGCTATCAGATGAAAAGCTTGTACATCCCAAAAGAAAATCTTCAGGATTTGAGAAAGGCATCCATATTTGATCACTTGCAGCCAGGTGCTGTGTGTGTGAGAGTCTGCACGACTCTGGCCCGGGTGCTGACGCGCCGCTCGTTTCATGTGGGTTAGTTTCTGTTTACATTTCAGTCATTTTTCCCTCTGCTCTGACTATCACCTTCACTCCAAATGGTCTGGCCTTCTAGTGAGAGATAGCATCTCAGCTGTATGTGTGTGAGTTTGTGTGAATGAGAGTGATCTGGGTGAAGAGGGAGGATACACCATGCAGAATTAGATGTTTTGTTGTGGTACACAAACCAGGAGAGGCACAAAATGCGGCGAGTCACAAGATGATCTCTGGATGTTGTAGATGGCACAACGCTCTCTTTGTGTGTCACAGGGATTGAGCAACAGCATAAAGGGGAATTCTCACTGAATGGGCATTTGACACCCATGAAGTTTATCAGGAAGCGAAAGTGTAGCGTTGCCATGGAGACCGATACCCCCTTAAACATCAACAAACAAACAAAACATCCTGACTCAGTCTTTCCTCCTCTTCCTCGTTCTTTTTGCTCATCACTGGCTTTCCCTTTACTCCTCCAGTTCCTTTTCTCCTTGGCCACTGAGATCCTTAATATTACTCATAATAAACATCAAGAGTCTCTATAGGAGCATCACAAATCTGAGTGTCACAGGGATCTAGCTGGGATTAGATTTGTAACTGTATATATAAAATTAGCCAAAGTTAGTGTACTGTGGATGTAGGTCAGCTTAACCATTTGAAAGCCAGGGTTTTTATTTTGAATGTTTTTATTTTTATTTTATTTTACTTTTCCTTTTTGGGGGGAGAGGTGTGCATTTATCTTTGATTTGCATTTAGCAATCTTGTGGCATTCACACTTTTATTTTCTTGTAATTTTTAAAATAACTTTTCCAGGTATTTTGTGGTCATTTTATGTTAATTTTGTTTTTACATTTTCTGTTTTTTCTGTTTCCTTTTTTCTTTCTTTTTCTTTTTCTTTTTTTTCTTGCATTTTTGCAATTTTGTACAAAATTCTTCCCCTTAATGTTGAATTTTACGGTATTTTGGGGGGTGGGTGGGTGATTTTCTTGTCAGCTTTTTCAAAGAAGTCAAGTGAAAGTTGGTAAAGCATAATAATGTTATAAGAAAAGTGAACAGTCTGAAAAGGCAGATTCATTTCCAAGTCTAAATGGCTGCCGACACAGGAAAATCTGCCTGTGTCAGCAAATGTATATAGTGCATGCTTGCATTCATTAAAGATAGGTTTATTGTAGAGTTTATCATCATTGCCAAGTGCTGGGAACTTCCATTATGGCTGCCACAGGGCGCATTATGTCACCCGAATGCCTTCAAAGTGCCATAGACCCCGTCCACCCTTTTCTTGTCCATCTTTTTCTCTGTCTTTGTTGGACGTGTCTGTATTTCTCACCTGATAATCCCTATATTTCACTGGTTATCTC
>OMLB01007509.1:4723-28517 GCA_900302555.1 Myripristis jacobus | reverse complement strand
TCGTGCAGTACAAAACTATCCATGGACTGGACAGAAGGCGTCACCATCTACAGGCCCACTGAGGTATGTGTGGGGTTTTCTGTATGGAAATTGAATTGTAAACACTTTGTGCTCTAGTTAAAATAATAACTAATCATGTGACCTCTTTTCCTTTAAAGATATTGTTTTCTCTCACTGGTAGGGTGAAATTGGAAGCTTTCCATGGGAATTAAAAGGAATATATGGGAATGAATGTGAATTTATGGGAGTAAACTGCAAATTTGGGTTAATTTATACAAACTGTATCATACACAAACATAAATATAAACATTTTGTTTTGTCATAAGCAGAAGTGTGCAAATACAAATTTTAAAAATCCAGAAGATCCATTATTCAGTGTCACAATGTTGTTTTGTGTGTGTGTGTGAGATTTTCTGTGAGAATCTTAAAGATCACCTGGATCAGATGCACAGTTTTAGACCTTGGACATGGCTTGATTTAGGCATGTGTTTTTGTTTTGTTCTGTTTTTTGTTTTTTTTCCCTAGGTGTTTGGTGAACGTAAGAATTTGGGCCTGATGTTAATAATTTGCTGGCTTCAGGGCCATTTTTATACAACTCCACTGGGAAGCCATCTAATCCAGGCTGCATGAACTGAATAGCTGCTCTAACTTCTGATTCCAAAATGGGAAAACAGGCCTAACAGAGCATTTTCATCCTTTTGGTGATAAATCTCATTTAATCTCATAATTACTTGTTTAAATAATGACTTCACTCCAGCTATTAGCCAGCTGCTTTTCCTTTTTCTTCAGCTGAGATCTTCTCAGTGTTTTCTCTCTGCTTCTGGGCCATTTTCAGCTGTGACTGAACTGCTGCTCTGAAAGTGAGCTGGAGGTCCTGACCTGCAGCTCAGTGGATTTACCAACATGGCCACTCTGCCCTCTGCTGGCCACAGTACAACACTGCAGCCTGCAGGATGGCACTGGCGACCAAATGTTTGTTTACAACCACAGAACCTGATATGTACCAGCATGCTTGGCAACATGGGAAAAAATTATAATTCATGTGCATTGTTGCTGTTGTTTTAAATTAGGATACCAGTTTATACCAGGCCATTCATAATTTATGTTAAGGCTGTTCAAGCGGCAGGTTAAGACTTTGAGCAATAAAAACAAAAATAGATCAGCTGTAAATCTATTTATTGCTGTGTTTCCATACACACGCAATGTTGTGTGAGAAGTAAATAAAATCATAATGCTTTTGCAGTGAAGTACTATGATAAACTAAATTAATACAGAAAACAACTGAAAACAGTCAAGCTTTCCCGTTTAAAATCAATTTACTGAATATAAAATCCACAAGAAATACAAAGATAAAGCAAAAACAGTGGAGAACTCAAATGCACACTGTTAAAATTGTCTTAAAATGTTTAAAGAACTGCTCCAACGTTCTGGGCAAAATCCCCTTTTCCCACTTAACATACATTGTGTACATTCAATCTGACCACTATAAATATTATTTTCGTCAGGGGCTGCTGGTGTGGAAGACCAGAGGATCCAAGGTTCAGATCTCAGCCCTGGTCCTGTGTGGAGTTTGGAGTACCTCTAAACGGCCTGCAGGTATGAATGTGATTGTTTTACCTGTATTAGTCCGGTGATAGACAGGTTTCCCTGCCCTCCATCTAATGTGTAACAGTTGTCACCAGGTGGTGGCAGAGCGCACTCACTTTCATGTACCCACTCTGTGCCACTACTCTCCTCTAGAGGGCGCTCCACTATTGCACCTTATGCACTAATATAGGCGTTAATTGGGCTACTACTGATATTATGATGCTGAAAGTTTTAATTGTAGAGGTTGTCAACTAACTGCTGTTGCTTAACAGTGGTAGGCTACTGAAAATATTCAACATACTTGTAAGTCTGATGGGCCTCTTCAAGATATTTATAGGGCAAAAGGCCTTTGGGCCAGCGTAGGAATAATTTATCCTGAAAATGCCACCCTGCACTGCCCTCATCGGTGTAGAGGTATAACTACCTTGCTAAATAAATAAACAAACAAACAAAATTTACAGATATCTGGACTGAAAACATGATTTTGGTCTCATCGATGGTTTGCTGTTGTTTACCGATTTGTTTTATGTTGTAGAGATACACAGCCAAGTCATGCATTAAAAGTAATCTTTCAAAAGACTAAGATAGGTTGGCTGAGAAAACGTCGCATAAATAACACAGTAATTCAATATTTACAAGGCGCAAAAGTTCCCATGAGTGGAGTTAAATGGTTAGGTTACTCTGTAATATAGCAAGCACACACTGTTGAATAAATGTAAACGTCATCTGCGTGTGTTAAATACTGTAAAACTTATTATTAAAACACAATGCCAAATAAATTTCAGTCGTTGCTGCATGTGCACCAACAGTAATAGTTTCCGTTTCATGACATTGTACTGATATGAAACGGAAACGCGATTATAGTCAAGCTTTTAATTCAATACAGATGCACTATATCAGCCACATGAAGTATAGGCTAATTAAGGACACAGGTGTTACATTTGGCAGTCAGCTAATGAGCGAGCAACGACACAAATTAACTTCCTGCAAGAGGAAGAAACCGCCGGTGCAGCTTGTATTTTTCCTTTAATGTTGCCAGTCTTTAAAAAAAAAAAAAAAAAAAGGCACTTTGCTACTTTGACGCAGCCAGATAGCTCAGCCTTTCCCCCCTGCCAGAGCCTCCGCCGCCGTCACGCCTCCAGCACCGAGTTTTGTGCTCCGCTCCAGTTCCGCCCTCTCCAAAGAAAATATCCTCCTCCTCCTCCTCACCAGCCATCGACGAAACTTCAAAGTTAGCCAACTTAGCGCCCAACAAGCAGCCGTTTTCTGTTTTTTCTGTCGGGAGCCGCAGTTTGAGAGAGCAGCGCACCTCGGCATGAGGAAGTTTCTGCGGTAGAAACTTGATCTGACACAAGGATGAGGAGCTCCAGTGCGTAGCCCCACGGTACGAAACTATTCCTCTCTTTTTTCTCTCCCTTCTCTCGTTTCCGAGGGCACGACAATGAAAACAGGCATGGCCTCTGCAGCTCAGAAGCATTTGGTTGTATTTGGTCAATAGACGACAAATAGCCTATCATACGTGTTGTAATGGCGAGGGAATACATATGTGTAAAATAAATCAGTGCGCGTAGTTTTGCCTTTTAAAGTTGAAAGGGTTATAAGTTTTGTAAAACCACAGACCGTTGAGTTGAGTCCAGTGACGTCACGACGTGATAATAACACTAATAATGACTAAAGCCGGATTGTAAAGCACTTTGTCGAAACAGTTCAAAAGACCTATATAGGAAATGAACAGGGGTCCTCCTGTTTAAGACGAACAGTGATGGCAAAATTTCACATACAAAACATCTTCACAAATTGATATCATAAAAGTTGGTTAAGAGTTTAGTCTGCCTGTGATGTTTTTGTTTTTTTTTGGTTTTGGGTTTTTTTTTTCAGGCAGGTTACTTCTGAGATGTAGGGGGTATAATTGGAAAAAGGCCCAGTCCCTGAGGATTTTAGTTTTGGTTTAGGGATAGCCGGTGGCATAAAGCATCTCTGTAAGGCTTTTGTTCATACGGTGTTAAAGGATTTGCAGTTTAATCTGCTGTCAGACCGTTGCTCTGAAAGTGAGTAATCACACTTGAAAATCAATGCTGAGCCGTACTCTGAGCCAGTGTAAAGAGGCTGCAACTGCAATGATGCACTCACTCTGCTCTGAGTAGATGTAAAGTCAGAGCTTGGCTTAAAAAAGAGTTAAATGAGTTACAGTGGTGTAAGAAGAAATGATTGCATAGATCATGACGTCCTTCAGATCAGCAAAAGACAAAAAGGCTTTACCTTGACATTTTTTAACTGATAGAGGCAAGGTTGAATAACACCTGTTCATCAGAACAGAAATTAGAATAAACTATTATCACAACAGTTCAAGCAAAAGGCTTTACTTTGTCAGTGAGACAGTCAAAGTGTCATTTGATAGGATTTGTCGCATTATAAACATAATAATAATAGGCTAATACAGACATATTGCATCGCATATTGTAAAAGTGTCTTGTTTACACTTTGCAGGTACATCACGTGACTGTCTCAGTTCATCCGCTTGTTAAAGTGGTAAGTTTATCCCAGCCTTGGAGTGGTGTGGATGAAACATGACCGTGTAACTCTCCACGAAGAAAAATAGCTCATTTGCGTCATCACTGTATGACCAGTTATGTAGTGGTAAACAAAATATGACTTCCACTTTGTGATGTTGATATGGCAAACAACCACTAATAGAAAAAAGGCAACACTTTATTTTAGGGTACACCTGTTAGCCACTTATTAATTGTTAATTATTTCTTCTTGATATAATCATCTATAGATATTATTTACCTTTATTTATTTCTGTATTTATATTTATTTTTTTATCCCCCAACCCCACTTTGAAAGCCCCGGATACAGGGACCCTGTTTGTGTTGGTAAATGTTTAACTGTGTCATTATTAGGTTGGCACAAGAAAGGGGACCAAAATCTGAGTAATAATGACTTATTTTAAAGTTAATTGGACAAGTTAGCATCTGTACTTCTTTTTAGTTTGACATAAATAAAGATGATTAATTAAGTCTTAACACAGGAGAGGAACTTGCCTAATTAGTTCCTCACTGAGCAAATGATATAAAGGGTTCAATTCAGCTGTAACCACTTACTAGCCATTAGTAAGCATTAATTATGGGCTTATTGAAAAAAAAACTCCAACCAATAGTTAGTAGTGTGTAGAATAAGCCATGCAAAGTGAGGAGCTAGTAAGCCATTAATATTGACAAATACAGAACTAATAAATTACTAATACACCAATGACAACTAATGAATAGCTAATACGTGTACCCCAAATTAAAGTCACTGCCTTACTAGACTGTAACTTTCATCACTTTGATCCTGGTTACTGCTAAAAAGCATAATCTCCACTCAAATCAAACGATGGGTAAGTGAGTGAGTTTTTCTGGGTTTACTCTCAGTTCCATCTTTGCACAGGGCCGATATTTGCATTTGTATTCACTATGCTGTCAGATGTTTTCTGTTTTGTAGTCATTCTGTGTGAGAGACCTCTCTCAGTGATAACTCTCCGCAGATACTGTGGTTTCATGTTGAACTTGAGGAAATGAGCTAATCAGCCACCGTCATAAATTCATCTCTTGCAGTGCCTATCGGTTAAATCATGGCTCGCGGCTGCATCTGCTGCGTGAAGTACATGCTCTTCCTCTTCAACCTGCTCTTCTGGGTAACTAAACACCGGCGTCCACACACACACAGTCTGTCAGAGAAAGCAGTTTAGTCAGATCATCGGACCAACAGATGCAGTTACTTATCAGCAAATCAACAAGTGTCCTGTCTGTGTTCCAGTTGGGTGGGTGCGGTTTGCTGGGTGTCGGGGTTTGGCTGTCGGTGTCCCAGGGCAGCTTTGCCACCCTGTCGCCCTCATTCCCGTCACTATCCGCCGCCAACCTCATCATCACCCTCGGCACCGTCGTCATGGTGACTGGTTTCCTCGGTTGCCTGGGCGCCATCAAGGAGAACAAGTGCCTGCTGCTGAGTGTATGTTTTTTTGTTTACATATCAGTTTTAGTTTGGGTGTATACTTCAGTTGTGCTGCGTTCATGTCATGTACAGTTTATATAATGCATAGGAATGGTTCAGATCAATGGTGTGAGGTGTTGGGGTTTATCTTGATGGTGGAGTCAGAGTTCACTAAACCTTGAGATTCTCAGCAGTATTTAATATCAGCTGGTGTGAACAAAGTTTTCAGGTAGGAAGCCCAGATCTCACAAATCAAGTAGTGTATCCTCCATATTTATAATATAAGCAACACAAATCTCCTAACCACCCAGCACTCTCCCTCCTTTTATTCACAGTTTTTCATTGTTCTGTTGATCATCCTTCTGGCTGAACTTATCCTCCTCATTCTGTTCTTCGTCTACACAGACAAGGTAGGACCGTGTAAGCATGAGTCAGATTCATTTTACGATGGCCCTGCCGGCATGTTTGTGTGCCTACGTATCCCATGATCCACCTGTGTGTCCTCAGGTGAGCGCTAATGCCAGACAGGACCTGAAGGAAGGGCTGGTGCTCTACAACACGGATGACAATGCCGGCCTGAGGAACGCGTGGAACACAATACAGACAGAGGTATGCCACACACACACACACACACTCTCACACACATTCACACAAACACACACAAACAACCACCACCATAACACCGAGTGCTGACGCAGGTCTAGGAAAGTATGGAAAATAAATTTGATTCCTGACAAGGTTTGAAATTGAACACAGAAAGAAATTGTTGTTTCATTTAACACAGTGTGATATTTGATGTTGTGAAGAATAATGTTCATGCGTAGATTGATTTTTTTCCTTGTTGACATACTGCAAACCCACTAAAATACATCACGCCGAACACCAACACAACTCTGGTCCAGAAATCAAGGATGGAGTGAAAGTGCTACATGTGAGCTTTTTGAAATGGAAAACTATAACTCCTTTGGATTAGCATACCCCTCCTGCCAATTTCAGAATATTTTATTTTATTCTACCCCATTACCTTTGAAGTGCCTTTTAAATTACACTCATCTCCTCCCTGTACATTTTACACTGCATAAATCTCCATCGTGATCAGTCATTTGGTCTCATACTCTGTTAAAACAAATTAAAAAATCTGACAGGAGGATGCGGTAATCTCAGTTTTTTCCATCGCACTTTCATTTGATTCGGGAATTTCTCTGGGAACAAGTGTTGAAACAAGGCAGAGGAAGGCAGAGCAGCCCACTAATACTAAGAAAATGACAAAATCGGGAAACAAGTTGATTATCATTGTAAACAAATGAGATTATCTCATCCCGTGGGCAGATTTATTTTACCGTGTTTGAAGAAAAACAGAATTTCAGTGTAAAATATAAGACCAAGTGACTTGCACTTTGCCAATTCAGCTTTCAGACAAACTGCAATTTAAATAAAGCTTCTCATTGTTATTATTATAATTATAATCCCCCCTCCTATTTCCTGCCTGTGTACCAGTGGCGGTG
Source organism: Myripristis jacobus (assembly GCA_900302555.1). Lineage (NCBI taxonomy): Eukaryota > Metazoa > Chordata > Actinopteri > Holocentriformes > Holocentridae > Myripristis > Myripristis jacobus. Next base: position 21,453 of record OMLB01007509.1, on the reverse strand, counting down.
TTGTGGGGTGATGAGTCACACTGACTGGCACGCAGCCCTGCAGGAGAAGGTTGTTCCTGACCGCTGCTGCCAGGAGGTTTTCCCGGACTGCGGGCGCAACGCCTCCAACGCCTTCTGGACACGGGTCAGTGTGTGTTCCTGTGTCTGTATGAACTCATATTAAAGCAATTACAAAAGTCAGATGAGTTGCTTGGACCTCTGACTGAATGCGTTGTGATGTTTGACAGCGCAAACCTGCCTCCTTCCCTCACTGTTGTTATGGTGTGTTTTCAGGGTTGCTATGAGAAGGTGGAGGAGTGGCTGGATGACAATAAACACCTCCTGGGAACCATCGCTATGTGTGTGTTGGTCATACAGGTAAGCGGCTGTCAGAGGCACACTTCTACCCAAACTCTGGGTAGGATTTGCTTACATAGACACCAAACAACTGTGCATTCTGATGACATTTTCTTTTAATTCAGTGTCTCTTTATTTTTCCAGCTCCTCGGTATGGCTTTCTCAATGACGCTTTACCAACAGATCCACCGAGCAGGCAAGAAGTACGAAGCTTGACTGGATTAATTTCTTTTTCTCACAAACACACTCGCGTACCGTTTCATTTCATTTCATCTCATTCCCTTCCCAGCCCAAGATTTCTTCGCTTTGCTTTGGCATTACCCTCACCATATGTTTATAGTAAAAATAAGCCACATCCTTGTAGTGCATGCCACAACAGCCTTTTATCTCGCATTCCTCATCTGTGCACCCATTTATTGTTGTGAATAGTCTTTGAGCTAGCATTTCTTATGCATTTCTTTTACTATAACCAGAGTTTTTATTTAAAAGATTTGTATGTGAGAATTGAACAAAGAGAACAGACTTAAACATCTGGAAAGAAGGATAAAGGGAACATTAGTTGATTGTTTAAAAGCCATGCCTTTGGAATAATACAGTGTATGCATTTATTTACAACAAGCATTGTGTACGAAGATATGTTCAATAAAAGCAGAGATTAGTCTCTCATGTGAATGTTTTAATACATTGTCTCAGTTGAGAGTAATGACGCCTAATGAGTAATAATTTACAGATTGACCTGTAGTGTTTTTTCTTGTGCTCTTAAAATCTTTACTTTAGTTTTGGTATCTGCTTTCACCCCAACTTTCAAACACCAGCATTTGGTTGCACTGATAACGGCAAAGTGAGCACCCATCTCCCTGCACAGTGAAACATAGGTCAGATCAGTCCAATCAAAAAAAACTCTTTGATTCCTTGAAAAGGCAAACATTCCACCTGTTTCTGAGGAGATAATGAAATTCCTCTGCTTACAGTGTTCATTCAGTAACTGAAAAGCCGACCTATAATGAGCTTTATTGACCAATTGAAGGAGAGGGCATGGAGAGGGCAAGCTCTGCTGAGCGGAGAAGAAAGACGGAGACAGGACATTACAGGAGAGAATGGTTGGAAACTGATTCTGAGACAAAGAATAACACATGTAGATACTGTTGACTGCAATATTGCAAACAATTTATAAACAAGTTACATATTCATCTCCAAAAAAAGGTTTCTGGAGCATGTGTTAATACTGTTACATTATTGATTCATGAGCCTGCAGTTGCACATAATCCTGTTCCAGTGACCTCAGCTGAGCAGCTGATTTTGCAGGTTAATATTAACTTCACATCTCCGAAAAAAACTCGACTGAGAAGAAACTCTAACAGCTCTGAATACATGGCTGACTGAGCTGTTCACATGTTCACTAATCATGAAGTTGGCTGCTGCGAGCAGGGAGTTTCTCTTCTCCGGTTAGAAGTCCATGGTTTTGTCGTTGTCGTAAACAATATTGCCTTTGATGACAACGTAACGGATGAGCTCCTGGTGTCCTCCCAGTTGGTAGATCAGATGTTCCCATCTGCAGTAAACCACAGGGGAAGAGGTCTGTTTCACATATGACTACTTCACACAGACACACACACACACATGTTGCATGTAGTTAACCAAATAAGGAATAAACCGCTGAACCACTCAGTAAGAATAAGTGCACACAGTTGTAGCCGGCGTAATGATGTCACAGCACTGATTTAAAAATGTGATGACAGACAGATTTGCACACTGTGATGCTGTGTGGCCTTTATAATGCCCAGTCATTCAGACAAACATAGTCCAGTTGCAAACAGACAATAATTATAGTTACGTCCTCCTGCTCGGCCAGAATTTAAGAGGCGACTATTGTATCTCCTGATGGCGACTGCTGCCTTGAGCTACACGTCTGCTGACATCATCCATTTCAGTCATGGACCATTACAACCATTCAGCATGGTCTATCAGTTATTATTTATGTATTCCTGGGAGCGACAACAACAAAGAACTCCTTAATGAGGCACAACTCAGGCTGTAATGTTTGCACTTCGTTAAACATCCAGATGAGGGCTCCAAACGCAGTGTGCTCTCACTGGCCGTTCATTTGAATGTGAAATGTGTGAGCCCTCTGTTGTGCGTTTAATGAAGTGCACTCAATACAAGGTGGAATTATGAGTTGTGCTTTGCAGTAAATAATTCACAAGTGCGGGGCAGAGATTGAAATCCTGTCTGTTAAACTGAGATGAGTTTTACTGTATATAACTCTGCACTTTGGATAAATTTGTCACAGAAAGGTGCGGTATGAATAAAGTTATTGTATGCATCCTCATCTTGCACGTCTGCCTGCCAGCGAGTGACATCAAAACCCCGACTAATCCCATGTGGCCTGATGGTAAATGTTGCTGTGAGTGAAATATACAGGGTGATTTGGAAAAGTTTGCCCCTTTTGTAAATACAATTAATGACAGTATCTTTCTACAGATGAAGCCCTACTTAGCTCTACTTATCCTTAGTCTCTAGAGCTGAACGATTAAAAAAACAAAAAAAAAAAATTGTAAAATTATTTTGATAGATATTGAGATTGCACACATTTCACAGTTTCAGTGTGAACAATCTTAATTTTCACAGGAAAGGCTCTTAAAATGATTGCTGGAGTCTGTACCAAACAAATGTTTTCTGTGCCACCACAACACTTCCCTTATAATGGTATTTTGGATATTGCATTTGGTCATATTGTGATTTTCAGTAATATACAATTAACTGTTCAACCCTAGTTAAAAATCATCATAGAAAAAAACACTATGTACGACATATGGCACAGAGAAATGAATGTCGTCTGGTCCCTGAGTTCTTCTTCCATGCTGCTGGTTTACCTTGAGGTGTTGAGGACCAGCAGATCTCCGTGTTTGTTGACCTCCAGGGAGCCGTGTGTGTGGGAGCGCCCGAGGGCATAGGCCGCGTTGATGGTGGCCGCGGCCAGAGCCTCAGGCATGGACATCCTCATGTTGACACAGGCCAGGTGCATGACCATTGGCTGAGGAGGCAGAGAGGATGGAGAGAGGAGAGAGAGACGGACAGAAAAGGGGCAGGGAAACATCAGGAGAGTTTGTATGAGCACAAACTGGCATTCTGATTTTAACCGAACCGCTGTCACTGCACTCTCACCTTTGCATCATAAATCCTAATCCCACAACAACAACACATGTCCACCTGCCACCTCATCCTGACATCCTCCACACCTCACACACACACACACACACACCCTCCTGTTGAACTCACCATGGAGCAGCAGTAGGCGTTAGGGTTGAAGTCGCTCCCTAGGGCGACAATTACTCCGGCCTCCAACATGTCCCTGGCTCGAGGCTGGGGCAGCCTGGACACACACAACGATTGTTGCTTAACACACTGCCTTAAACACTGTGTGGATGTGTGTGTGTGTGTGTGTGTGTGTGGTCTGTGTGTGACAATACCGTAGAATATAGGCTGTAGTCGGCAGAAGGACAGCAGCAGTATTCGCGGCCGCCATGGCAGCGATGCCCTCATCTGTGACCTCCTCCAGGTGACTGATGGCTAGGGCTCCGAGCTCTGCCCCCAACTAACACACACACACACACACACACAGGATACACAAGTTAATGAGCAAACTTTACTGCACTTGTAATATCTCCTCTGCGTGCTTTTCGAGTTAAAGACCTGATGAACCATGCCATGTGTTGAATTTTTAAACACCAACAGAACAATTTTAATCGTCGTTCAAAGATGTTCTTAGAGGACAAACATGTTGGAGGTGGTCTACACTTCTTCCATCATCTGCCATTTCGAGAAACTCTTTTAGGCAGCTTTAGTTGTGTTTCAGCTGGGAGAACAGCGCCCTCTTTCTGTTTTGTGTAGTAAATCCTTTGTACTGAAGAGCAATCCCACTGAATGCCTGGACCCCTATTGGCCTGGGTCCCCCATTAGATCACAATGTCAAATATAAAATTAAATATAAGATTTTTGTTTTTCTAATCTTGGACTTCCATTAATCATATCAAAAACATGCTGAAAGTGCTTCTTTTTTTTTGTTTTGTTTTGTTTTGAAATCACATTTAGAGTACAACACAGCCCAGGAACACAATTTAGTGCACCACCAAGCATGATGTAGGGATGCATGAAGTGATACCTGAGCAGAGTTCATGGGATGGAGCTCGTCTCCATGGAAATTGATGTTGAGGCCCATGTCTCTGCCGGCCTGCAGGATGGAGCGTGTGCAGCCCAGGTCAAACACTCCCTTCTCACAGAATACATCAATGTTGTCCACCCTGAGCGTGCCCGCAGACGTCAGCTGTCTGAGCCGTGGCAGCTGAACCTTCAGTATGTCCTCTGTGGCCTCTGCAACTGTTTTACCTCTAAAGTGGAGAAAGAGAGGCGGCAGTTATCTTTTAATGAGGATTTCACCGCCAAAGTCATGGTGCAGATGGATGTTAGTTCAGTGAGGTACTTGGGCACTGCATGGGCTCCGCAGTAAGTCGAGGAGATGTTGATGGGTAAGGTGCGTCTGGCCGCCTCGATCACCTCCAGCATCTTGATCTCGGTCTGCAGCTCCAGGCCGTAGCCACTCTTACACTCCACCGTGGTGGTGCCGGCCCGCTGCATCCGGGCCAGCCTGTGGGTCAGGGAGACCAGCAGCTGGGAGGCTGGTGCTGCCCGAGTGTGCTCCACGGTGAAGTGGATCCCTCCGCCGGCCCGATGCACGTCCATGTAGGTGGCACCCGCCAGCTGAAGGAACGATACGCATCTCATCACCACATGTACGCCCAGCTATTCAGTGATAGCGCCGAGGTCAAAATGTGGATGGACACTGGTGTAATGATTTACCTTCATGGCAAATTCGTGCACCCTGTCACCGGCCCAGACTGGATGGGTGTGGGCATCAACCAGCCCTAAAGCAAGAGGGTTCATCCAGTACATACAATGTCCATAACTGATTTTTTTTTTCCTTTATTGACAGATTTACAAATACCATGTGCATGCAGGCCTTTAATATGATCTGCTTCTGCTCAGCTGACACTCACCAGGCACAACACACATCCCTGCTGCATCGATCACTTCATCAAAAGACGCCTCTGAATACTGGGCCTTAATGGTGTCTGCAGGCCCAACAGCTTTGATCAGCCCATCACTGCATAAAATTATAAGATTATTAGGCTGTAACAGATTTAATTATACGGTGTGTAGAAAGCTTTGATAATGTCTCCCCTGGGTGCACAAAGTGTCTACATTCAGTAGCAAAACTCTCACTCCACCAATTTTGGGTCATTTTTCAAGTTTTCCAAACGTACCTTCCAATGACAACGCTGCCATTTTCAATCACACAAAGGTTTTGCATCCCATTCTTTGTCAGGTACTTTTCCCCATTGTTGCAGATAAGAACCACCTGCTTGGCATTCTTCACCAGTAGTCTGTAATTGCTGGACATTTTGGGATTAATCCACAGCGGCAGGACAAAAATGTAAGCCACAACCAGCGCTGCTACCTCAGAGGGACTCTGGTGGAAACAGCAGTTTGGGGATGAGCAAATATTTGACCAGGAGAGGAGTTCAAAGTGCACAGAGAGGCGGTGCTCACTCGTAGCTGTATTTCATTGGCTGAGTTTCTCAATCAAAGGATTAAAAGGGAGGAAGAGATTTATAAGAGATTTTTTTTTCTCTAAATAATGCAGACAGTTGGCTATTATACACAGCAAGCAAATATAAAACAACACACAAGCTTAAGAAAGGACACCATATTTATTTGTACTGTCTGTATTACAGTGTTATCACATACTATTGGTCTCATACAGTAAAAAAAAAAAAAAAAGTAATTTTGCTCTTCAAAACAGTCTGGAAAAACCACCTAACCATAAGCATCCATTTGTTTCACATGGTGAAAACACAAATCACAGGATCCAACAGAAAAAAAGTACAAGCACACTCATACAGAGCAGAGCCTCCCCTCTGCTCACCAACATCTTTTCATCACTCTCTCATTTCTCCATCCTCTTCCTCCTCTTCTACACCTCTGATGTACAGGACATTATTACACCTGTAGGGAGTAAACAGACCTTTGAGTACATAGGAGAACAGATCAGCAGGGAGTCAGTACTAAATTCAGTGGTCTTTTATAAACATTACAGGAGTTGGGTATTAGTAAAGGTTAGTTAGTTAGGGATCTTGAGGCTGATTTGAAAAGGAGCTTCGTACACACTGTGTCGCTAAGATCAGTTCAGCCTTGACTGCTGATCCACTGAATTACCAGCATTTGATTGTCCACACAGGCCTATTCAATATTGGCTTATAATTTACATTTTATGTGTACAATGCTCTGTAATTTTGTCCAGAAGAAGCCACTTTTTGGGTCATGTCTCATGAAAATTGCATTTAATCTCACCTGCACTGTGTGTTTGAATGAGGGTAAATGGGTTTTCAGTCTAAAACAGTGTTCCCCAACCCAGTCCTCAAGGACCGCCTGTCCTGCAGGTTTTGGTTTCAGCTCTGCTCTTGCACACCTGAACCAATCGAGGCCCACGCATCTTCCTGCACGCCCTGTTCAGGTAGATCTGCTTCAACCAATCAGCATGAAGGCCTTAAATGGATCAGGTGTGAAAGAGCAGAGCTGACACAAAAACCTGCAGGACTGGGGAACACTGGTCTAGAACGCATGATGGGAAATGACTCTCCAGTCCCGGACGCGGTGTGAGTTTGGAAAAACAATGTGCAAACGTGAAGAATATTTATCAGTATCAACACTGATTTACCTGATAAGCACTTCACCAAGATGACCCGCCAATGCTCCATCCACATACTCTTCTGTGTTTGCCAGCTGTGGGGTGAGAGGAACACTGTGAGGTCAAAAGGTCAGGGCTTACTGGTTCAATCTCAGATGGAAACAGAGGTCCAGTAAAGGAGAGAGGTGAATAGACAAGTTTACATTCAAGGCTGTACAACCACTGACAACACAGTCCAAGCACACATCAAACTATAATCGACATGACTCTTGAAATGTGGCCTCTTTTTGAAATAGAGAATAATCTCTCAAAACCTTTTTTGAGCAAACCTTTTCTGAGAAAATTTAATCAGTGTTCCGGCAACAATTAACTGGACTTACAAAACTAACTAAAATGAAATAATAATATTCAGAAATGCCGTTAGTTTTAGTCCTAGTCTTTGTTGTATTTAATACTTTCAAACAATAAAAGTTAAAACTAAAACTGAAACAAGCAAAACCACTCTGGAGACTCACTGAAACTAAACTGAATTGAAAACAAAAATCACTCGATATCCTTGCTGGCCCAGGGGGTAATGAGCACATTTTCCTTTACAATGTCAAAAGCTGGAAAAATTAAAACTGCCGGCGGATCAGAAATGCCACTTTAGAAACAGCTGTGTCTCAGATGGCAATCAGCAAAATGTTGGTCAGTACAAGAGAGATGGCACACATCAGGGCTGATAGAGAATACGCGTTGTGTCACCTGCATGTTCATGTAGCCATCCACAGACACCAGGTAGCCCTTGTACTCCATCCCCCACTTCAGCTTCACCATCACCGGCTTGCCTGTGAGGCCGTTCAGGAAAGGCTTCGGGTTCAGAGGTAAACTCTGCGGGGAAACACAATGAAACACTGAGTTCATTCATAAAAACACTCACAAAGCAAAATGATCCACGGATGTGAGGAGGGAACATCGTGCCAAACCCCATTCCAGATCCCTCAGCTGTGGCTCATGTGAAAACACAGACCCATGTGTGCAGATTATGTCTTTTTCTGACTTATCTGTTTAATCAGCCACTCACTCCTTACTTGGGCAAAAATACTATCAATTTCACAGCCAGTAGATGCATTTTAGTGGAAGGAGACTGCTGGTCAGGGCAACCCAGTTCTCCAAGCTGGTCTAATCCCTGGTGATTCCACTGTAGATGATTTGGTCCTGGTTTGCCACATTAAACTGTCAGGTTTCAAGGATTTCTGGCATGATTTTCTCTCCATTTCAGAAACAACATAAAGAGGCGGGGCTAAAGGCACCATAACATCACAGTATATCTACGAAATTATACTCTAAGTACTGATAAAGCATACGGCACCGCTGCTGTGTGTAAAATCACATGAACGGCGCGGAGGCTCATTCATTCACTCGCACTTATGAATAGGAAGCTAGCGTAGCTAATGCTAACCGGCTACCAGGCTAATGCACCTGCGCGCTAGCAGGAAACAAAAGAATGCTAACAGACGTTTACAACTTCAACTCACCATTTTCACTCAAGCTTTTGTTGTGGAGAAAGTTTTAACGTAAATGTTTACTATCTTTTCGTCGCAATAACGTCTGCATCCGATACAAGCAACACGCTTTGCCGCCGAGCCGGAAGTGCAACACCTCGAACTTTGACCCAAAATAGACGTGAGCAGCCTTCAGGGTTTTTTATAGTCTGCCACCTAGTGGAAAGAGGTTCACAATGCAACAAGAACATTATATTATATTATATTATATTATATTATATTATATTATATTATATGTGCATATAAATAGATAGATAGATAATATAAAATCATTATTTGATACACCTCAGTTTTGAAGTTCACAGTTCATTTGGTTCATTTTGGGTACACTAAAGGGAAAAAATGCAAAAAATAAAATAAAATAAAATAAAATAATAGCTTTTATTTGAACTTTTGTAAACATCAATAGTACAGTATAAATTTTCTTAAATAATAAAAAAAAAAAATGCCTGTCAACATACTCAATACTGCAACAAACTACAACTAATAGTAAATTCTCAAATTAATAAGAGGTTCTCAGATAAAAAAGATCTATTTATCAAATCATGATTTTATACAATCTATCTATCTATCTATCTGTTAGGGGAACTATTCATATATATATGAATGCACACACACATACAGAGAGAGAGAGAGAGAGAGATTTAAGTGTTGCTTAGTTTCTATACAGTATGGTGACATGAATTAAAAAATCTGACCTGTTTTAGCAGAAAAAGGTGCAGTGCCTGTAAGATCTGGGTCACTCTGGCTCTCTGTCTGGGCAGCTCTTTCTCTCCAGGCACTAACAGTCTGGAGATTTCATTCATTTTTCTGTCTTAAAGCGCTGGGCTGTTACTAACACATTTGACAAGTTCAAACCTGATATTCAGAATAAAACTAACATCTAACTTCCTACAGTGAGGGCTGGGTTCTGTCAAAAAAAAAAAAAAAAGATTCCTCTGAAATTGCACCAGAGCCTTGTACACATGTTTCAAATACTGATGTCCTTACATCATTTAGCCTGTTTTTCTTCCCCTTGTTTGGAACTGCCCTCTGTGTAATTAACCAATCAGTCAGTCAGTCAGTGTGTCAGTTCTGGCATGGCTGACATGACAATGAGGCTGCGGGTGTATGTTAAGGGAGGGAGGGTGCAGCATCTTCTGGGGGAAAGAATGCGCTCGCGTGTGTCCATGCATTTGTACGCACGTCAACATTGTACTGCTCACACACCGGCCCGAAGCGTGCGTCTCCCCTTTAAGTGCTGCAGCCTAAACATTTAGATATCATCATTTGCAGGATGGCAGCTCCGTTGCAGAGGTCGGTTCGAGTCAGATCATTCCAGCCTGACGCCGAGCAGCCCTTTGATGTCTGCAGAGGAGAGCGGAGCGCTGCCTGGTGGAGCTGACAGACCCGGGTTAAAGCTGACTGGGCCTGTGGAGGAGGTGAACCACAGGAAGTGAGGGGAGCACGAGACTCCTCGGCCTCCTCGCTGTGTGCGAAAGTCCAGAAAGTGGGGCAGAGCATGAAACGAGTGGTCAGAGAGGCAAGTGGGTAGAAATCATGATAATTGCTCATGTTGCTGTAACCGAGTAGCTTCTTTGTGCACTTTGAGTATTTTCTCAGTCAGTTTATTGTACTTCACCATATTTCAAATCACATCCGGTACAGAGAACAGATTTTGCACCAGAAACTGGACCGATGTGCCGTGTTTCCATCCACGGTGAGCAGTCAGTCTGCAGAGAAGTGAAGCGGAATGTGCCTTTACTTTGTTTGTCACCTGTGTTTTCTCACTTCTGATTTTTCCAGTTCAAGGAATCTCATTTGAACTCTGTGCCCTCGTGCTTTATTTGAAAAAAAAAGTTTACTTTGGCCACATTTTCAATAAGACATTCGATTTTTAGTCGATTTTTTACACCAGAAATATTCAACCAAGTAAAAATACTTTTAGTCGAGTGGGACATTTTTCAGTTCTCACAGCATGGGAGTCAAATGAGAAATCAAGTCTCACACATTTGGACCAAGGTCAGCAGTGTAGTAGAGCATAAAAGGGAGGGTACATGATTAATTCATGATTAATTGCTGCGTTAATTTATATTTTTCCCTCCTTAAATACAGGTTGATACTCCACACTGTAATGTATACTCTTAATTTACATCGTAAAGTGTCATGTAAAGTGGAGTAAAAAGCACCACACTCTATTCTGGATTTAATGGATTAATTTAGTGTTGGAGCTCCACTACATCCCTACTTAAGACTCTTAATAGTTGACTCTTATTTTGCAGGCTTCACTAGAAATAAAACCATAATTGAAGGTGGACTAGCCGGAGAGGAGAGAGCAGAGGAGGCAGTTTGAATGTTCACTGGACTCAGGTCACATTCACAGTAAGCAGGTCATGGTCTGATACACTGCAGACAGAGAAGCGCGAGCCATGCTGAGATCAGTGGAGCTTATAAGACAAATGAGCAGGAAAGAGAGAGAGAGTGAAAGCGTTCTCCACACAATATCATTTTTCTAGCAGAGTTGTTGCTGTTTATGTACCATGACTGAGCACAGGGGGGCACACTGCACACATTGTTGTTGTTTTTTTTTTGCTCATTTGGGCCCATGTTGTTCATTTGGACTGAGACAGAAGCCGCTGTAAAAGGCTCATCACTTTCTCCAAGTCAGATGGTACAAGCTCGGGAAGTTTTGAATGGCGTTTCAAAGCATGAAAGAGCTGCCGAGTTCATATTTTGGTCAGAAATCCCAATCACCCTGTTGCTCTCTGTTCTTGTTCTGGGCTGTTAGGCAGCCACCGTTGGGCACAGAGTCCATGAGGAAAGCAGGACTGAAATTAAAAGCCCTTTATTGGCTTGCATATTTCACTGGTTTTGCATAGACACCAATAATGCTGTCAACAATGACCTCTGTCGGGTTCAGCCAAACGACCACGCTGTGTAATTTGAAGTGCATCAGTAACTCACCCACACTCACTTTGTCCACCCCATCCAAAGCCAATTAGTCAAAAATTTGGATGCAAGCACTCTTTTACTGTCTGTGTTAGGGAAAAAAAGGCTTTTCATTCCAGCTCCACTGGTCTGTGACAGTGGTTACCAAACTTTTTCATAACAAGGACCCCCAGATTGCATGATTCTTCCCAGACACCCCCAGTTGAGAAGCTGATTTTTTTGGTGTAAGTGGGCAGACTGAAAACACAAGTCAAGTCACTCTTATTCATCCTGTAACTGGAATAATTTCTTGTGAATTAAACGGTGGAGCCAAATTATGCCTCATTTGCCAGGGACCCTCTGGCAGCCCTTCCCCGGCCCTCCTGGAGGAGCTTGGGTCGCAGGTTGGGAACCGCTGGCCGGGCTGAGAGGATGTGAGCTCCATGCCAGCTCCGCGCTATCTGGAATGTTCCTTTAAGTCAGAGAAAAATGTGGAGGAGAGGCGGAGCTGCGGAGCGCTGTCACTCTCCCTGCGCTCCTTAGAAATAGATCTGCGGGGCAGAGCAAGCAAACGCCACTGTAGGGAAATAAAAACAGGCTGCAGGTCCCGACGGAGACGAGCTGGACTGACCCTGAGCTGGACCGGATTGGTGTTTTTTCCCCCCCCCTCCTTGGTTGTCTGAGATCACACACTAGTTGGAGGATCGCTTTCTCCTGGCCCCGGATTGAGTTATTGGCTTGGATCGCAGCTCGGTTTGGAAAGAGAAAGCCCTCAGTGGATTTGAACCTGCGCACTTGTCTTTGCCATCGTGGATGCATCTGCCCGATCCGCTTGAAGAACTCCAGCGGATTACCATTTATTTCTCCCCAGTTGTGTGTGTGTGTGTGTGTGTTTTTTTTTTTTTTAATGAATCGCAATCAGGAAGCTATGCTGGTTCTGGCTGTGATCGCTATGGCCGTGCTGTCAGATGCAGGTTAGTGGGGGGGTTTGGAAGCTGTGTAACTCACATGCGATCATGCATAAACATCCTATTGTCACTGTTATTGCCGCTGGTGCAACAATGTAGTGCTTCCGATGTCGGGGACAAGTGCAGCAGAGCACAAGGAGCCCGGGCCGGTCTATTTATTGGTCTGGAGGCACTGCGACTTCGAATCAGTGAGATGCGAGCTCCTTAAATATTAATGCTACAAGTTTGTCTTTGAATAATACATGAAATCATTTTTGTTCCACTTAACACATTAAAGCCAAAGAGGAGAACAATGAGCATTGTGTCTGAGCCCCATTGTTGCTCACTTGCCACTGATGTGGATGGAGGTTTGCTTTTGGGAGGGAGGGGGGATGCACACATTTAGGTCAGTGCTGCTCAAAGCGGGGACCTGGGGCATCCTTGATTTGATGTGGGCTCCTCAGCAAACCCACTCTGTCGAGTTGAGCACAGTGAGAGACTGAGGATGACTAACTCTGCTAGGTTTCACTCTTCCAGCTGACCTCTCCTCCTACAATTGAGACTGTTATGTAATTCTGTATGAACTCAAGTCTGACACAAAATGTTCACAGATGAGGTTTCCTCTTATGAAGTCCGGTGTGTTCAGAGGATCCCTGATAGGATGAGTAAATCCTCTCTCTCTGGACTCCTAGAGGGTGTCAGTCTGCCCCCGGGGGGGTCGTAAAACGTCTGGAAGGCGTGTGTGCGTGCCGCTCATCCTCCCAGCTGCTAAACTTTTATCTGTGTCAGAGTCCATGCCTACAGCTGCCGGTGGCAAGCAGGTGCACAATGCCTCCATTATCCCGTTTGCATAATGTTTCCGATCGAGGTAAATCACTTGACTTGTGTGCACACACTGAGTCACTCTGATCCTCCCCCGTCTGCTCACTCACACACTCTCCATTACTCACACTCAGGGGTGTCCGTTCTCTAAGATGTGGGCAAAGTCCCAAACATAGTGGGCTACCAAAACCTCCAAACCTGCTCATGTGGAGAGATTACATGTATGCAGCAATGGAGCAATAACATATGACTGTCAAGATGTTGTTATTTGGTTGGTGTGATAAATTATTAGACATCACCTTGCAGGGGACATTGGTCCTGAATGTTCCTCTGATATGACTGTTTAGAGATGGTTTCCATGTTACAAGATCAAATTTGGGGTTAAGCAAGCTAAGACAGTGGTTTTCAAGTGGGGTCTGGGGACAACCAAGGGCCCTTGAGCAGCTTTTAGTCGGTCCACAAGAAAATTAAGTTGTTACAATACAAAAAAAACTGTATTCAAGGTTATTTTAGTATTGTTTTAATCTCACCACTTTGACTCTATTTGTCAGTGTTGGAATATGACATCTAAACAATTAACACAAACCAAAAATATCTCTTCATGTCAGGGCCCCTATGATAAAGTCATTTCAGTGGACGTCTGTGGAGTTCTGGAGCATGAAAGTGTTTGAAAACCTAGGTTAAGGTATAGCTGCCAAATTTCTCTCTCTGTGTCTGTCTATGCAGGTCTGTCGGTGGAGGTTTTTCGTGCAGGGGTGGCGCCTCGCTGTGAGAGCCGGGCCTGTAACCCCCGCATGGGCAACCTGGCTCTGGGCCGCCGCGTCCTCACCCAAACCGTCTGTGGCAACAACGGCACCGAGCTTTACTGCTCCTACCCCGACCCCCAGGCCTGCAGTGCCACCAAGTGCTCCAAGTGCAACGCCGGTCTGCCCCTGCTGGCCCACCTGGCCGGCGCCATGGCGGACTCGTCCTTCCGCCACCCCAACACCTGGTGGCAGTCGGCTGAAGGGGTCGAGTCCGAGATGGTGCAGCTGGACCTGGAGGCCGAGTTCTACTTCACGCACCTCATCGTGGTGTTCCGCTCCCCCCGGCCCGCCGTCATGACGCTGGAGCGCTCGCAGGACTTCGGGCGAACGTGGAAGACACTGCAGTTTTATGCCAGCAACTGCAGCGCCACCTTTGGTCTAGAGGAGGGAAAGGCGGGCGCAGGCCATGACGGAGCGTCTTGCACCTCCAAATACTCCGGGGCCTATCCATGCATCCGTGGAGAGGTGAGGAGAGAGCTGCAAGCAGGATTGCATTTACACCTGACATTCAGATTCATCTTGGGTTTACCCACTGAAATTAAACTTCTCTTTCTCTTGCATTCTTCAAAACTGACCATGAACACATCATCACACACTTGCCCATTCAAGGCAATGCATCTTTGATAAATGTGTCCAAGCTGCCTGCCACCTGTTTGGCTTGTTTGTTCTTCCTGACTGGGTCTGTGCACTTAAGATCATTTCCGTTCATATAATCGCCATATGTGGACTGATGATGCATTACATTTACACTTGTTTTCAATTTGGCCAAATGCATCTCGGACCACATCCAAAGATGGTTTGGGTGGTTGGATCTTCAGCGGGCTCCAGCTGCATTTATGATTTGATGCAGGTTTTCCTCAATTTGAATACAGTCTGGTTGGCCAGGGTGTAAGGAGACCTGTGTGTGTGTATGTGTGCATGTCAGTGTGAGTTCACAAGCCCAGGCTATCAGAAGAATAGATGCACATTTGCGGTGAAAAAGTCTCATAGACGATTGAGACTTTCTTTTTACAAGGCTGCTTACCTTTCTCTACATTACTGCATAGCAACAACAACAACAACAACAACAGCAGTAATAATAATAAAATCAAGTGGTTCTTGGCAGCCCTGCTATTACAACACGTCCTGTTCTGGTTTGCACATAAAGCCATGCAACATGCAAAAGTCATGTGGTGTGCTAAACACAGTGAGCAGCCTGGAAGCAGAGAGCAGCCAGGTGGGGGTTGCTCTTTGTGTATGTGTATGCACATGAGTGCATGTGTGTAGGGCTTCTTTGACTGTAGCACGAGAGGGCTTCCTGCTGCCCATTGATGTTTAATTGAAGCAGTGTGCGTCAGGAGCTGCGCTGCAGATGTGTGCCGTGGCGCGTGCCGAGCTGTGCCGGGCCGAGCTGCACTGTGGGCTCCCTGCAGTGATATCATGTGAAATGTGTTTTACTTAATGCCGTGCTGTAAGGGCTCTCCTTGCCATGATTTCCTCCAAGTAATCCTTACAGCATTTATGGACTTGCCACTGTACCATAAATCTCATTCTGTGCTCTTGGTCTGTGTCTCTTTAGTATGTAGGGAAAACCCAAGGCATGCACGTGCGCATATGTGAAATGCAGGCAGAGACGCTTTATTGTGCCTTTCTTACATGATTTCTTCTCAACATTTTGTGCAAATAAGTATGGAAATATCAACTTGTTTTCATCTCTGCCTCTCCCTCTGTGCTCTGCATGTTGGCTTCCGTTCGACTCAGCCACCTGTGCTAGCAGTGAGACCTTTGCCCTCTAACCCCTTAACCGATGACCCTGAAGTCAAGAGAGGTCAAGCTGTTCTCTGACAGAGCCGGTGCAGCTGCTGCTGCTCAGACGTTCACGCCTTTTTCCGCTCATTGCTGTATATGTATCTCCTGATTGTGCATGGCCCTTAATGCTGCCAGTTTATACCGTCTGTGGCCTGTGCGCATGATGACAGCAAGACATGTCATGCACGGCACATTGTGTGAATGGGTGAGATGCAATTTTAATGATCATTATGGTGAAACTGGGTTGCGACAGCGGGAAGATACACAAGATAAACATAATATTCAAATCAGTGATGTAGTGGCAGATAAAAAGTTGGGTAAACCATAGCCTCCAGTTAATGATCATAATAAGTCAAACAACCATCAGTAGAAATGAGAATCAATTATGTTGTCAGAAAAGCATTAATTTATGCCAAAAAACACCATCCTCATATAAAGAGATCAGTTTGATAGTAATTGCTATGATTTACTAGGTGGGAATTCCCGCCGCAATATATCTGAATTAGATAAACAGCAAGCGCTTCAGATAATTAAAACACAGTTATAACAACAAAATGTTTTAGAATATTGAGGTAACTTGAATAAACAGAGATAAGCCCAAAGATAACGCATCGTGACTGGCAGATTTACGGTTTGCAAGCATGCACACGTGGAGTCACCCGCGTTGCTGTTGGGTGGACGACGCTAAGTGTTTTATGTGTGTTTTTTTTAGTGTATCAAAGCATGTTGGATTGCATGTGTGTAAGGAAGGTGTGAGCCATGATGGATGGGAGTGAGGTGGCGGTGGCGGTGGTTGGGAGTGGCAGGGGGGGGGGGGGGGGGGGCCCGGGGGGAG
>OMLB01007507.1:14493-48276 GCA_900302555.1 Myripristis jacobus | reverse complement strand
AATACACATATACACACACACACACAAACCCCAGTCATGTCTCACAACCACAGGTCCGCAAAAAAAGGGGGACGCCCGGTTCTCAAGTTCATCCGAGTCAGTGAAACACAGAGATGCAGGGGTAGACAGAGAAAATGAAAAGAGGTAAAAAAGCACAGAGGACAGGCCTGAAAAATGGAATGGGCCGTAGGAGGGAAGCGGAAAATGAGACCTAATATAATACAAAGGTAAAAGAACTGGAGGAAAAGAGAGGAAGTTGGAAAACAAAAGCAGCATGGGCAGGATGTGCTATCATGGAGAGGAAATAGAGAGAGAGAGAAAAAAAAAAAAGGAAGCGGAGATAGAACGGGGAGGATGTAGGGACCAAAGATGAATCGTGTCTGGGCGTTGTGGTCCACACACTGGTGTCCTTCTGAGGGGTTTCACAGAGGATTGGCGGAAAGCATGAACAGGTGATGACGACAACATGGCCTCACTGTGAGTGCGCCCTCTCTCTCCTTCCCTGTGTCAAGGGGCAGAGCTCTGCGGTCCTCCCTGTGCTGGTTGGATATCCCAGGGTGCATCATACCTCCAGGAAGCGGGAGCTGCTGGTCTTGGCGTGGAAGGGCTCTGACCACATGCGCCGCAAGTCCCCCTGCAGACCGCACACCACAGTTTGAGCATGATGATGTTTCTGGACGCTAATGCTTCCTTCTACACCCTCATCTAGCTTTCTTACTGTTTTATGGTCCTTGGTGCTGCTATGCATGATTTTTTCCTGTCTATTTGCCTTTATTTTGGCATTTAACCATCTTAAATTTCTTAAACATGAATAAAAAATATTATTAGGGGCAAATGCCTGGTTACTGTTTACAACTTTCCAAAAACCTTTCTCAACAGATTTATGGTGACCAGACAATAACATAACAAAAAAGCAACAGACATCTGCCATGAAAAGGAAAGAGCAGATCTGAGGCAGACGTTTCATTTTTTAATAATTCTTTATGGTTTATTTGATAGGGACAGATAAGGTGTGCATAGATAAACTGAGAACAGTTATCTAATGCAAGTATCACAGCATTTATAGCAGATGCTCAACTGCAACACCTGTCCCTAGAGGGGCTTCAGTGAAATTAAGAGATTAAAACAGAGAGATACCAAAAAAGAAAAAAAGAAGGTAAACCACGCATAGCAAGATACAATAAAAGTCTTTTAGTCATAACATAGTTAGGAAAGACCATAAGGATGTATCTATATCTCTATATATCTGATGATTAGATATTGTATATAGATAATGTGCTAGTTTCAACCTGATTTCAGACTGAGATTCAGCCAATCACACTACACGTTAAGTAGAAAACTGGAATTGTCCTCAGAAAACATTTATTGAGATTAATCCTTTCCTACTTCTTGGCATTCTATGTAAAGCTGTACTTTGTAGTTTTGTTGTTTTTTTTTACAGAATGCTTACAATTATAGAATTCACTAAGACTGATGTTCCTCTGTGGCACTCATGGGTGTTTGGATAACGGCTATATTCAAAGGAGTGTAAATCTGTGCCAGCTGACATCTTAACTCTTGCACTCCTCGTCTCCCACCCCCAGCGTACCTTCAGGTAGGCCATAGTGAGCAGAGGCAGCAGGGTGAAGGGCACCAGGTAGAGCAAGGCAGGCTGAGCTGCGCGGTGGATCCTGGAGGCCACAGTAGCCGTCAGTAGCCCTGAAGACACAGTCAAGCACAACCGATGAGAGGTCGATGTCAAACCAAAGGACCCTCAAAGTTAACATGGGTATTTCCAATCATACTGACAGATAATGCTTAGAGATGTTCAGTTCAGAAGTGCCGTGCTCTTTTGACGACTCCAACACCATAAACATTTACACCAATTTAGTCACAGATTGCTTGCTTACCCACAAAGTATCCGATGAGAGTGCAGTGGAAATAGGAGACGCGCTGCATTCGTCCGGACATGTTACCAGGTCCTGGGACTTCCCCATTTGCCTGCTTCTTATAGTTGTCATAGCGCAGCACGAAGCATAATAGCAACCCCGGCATCACAATGTCCCCTATTCCCAGCATTGAGAAGTGACTTCCTGTGGAACTGCACGGATGGAGAAAAAAGGTAAACATGAGTTTGTAATGCGTAAATGATACATACAGACTACAAGTAGATACAGACTGTACAATGCGAGTACCAAGAGGTCGCGTCTAGGGCTGTGACATTACACAATTTTTCCAACCATGGTGACAAAGCAACGTATCACCGCGGCTCGGTGGCTAGTCGCCGAACATCCTCGCAACTCGGGCACAAGGTCCGCCTGGAGGTTTTTGGGGTCTCTGAACACACTGGTCTTTGCTGTGTGTCTCTATGATCTTCTATTCCAGAAAAAAAGGCACTTTAAATTTTTTCACATAGGTCAAACTGACTTTGAGCTTGTATCTCTGGAACCGAACCTCCTTGCAACTTGGAACCAGGGTCCACCAGGGGGTGTTGGGGGTCTCTGAGAGATGTTACCTTGTGTCTCTACGACATTCGGTTCAAAATTTTGAAACTTCACATCTCTCAACTTGACTTTTGCTCCATAAAAAATGCGACGATGACAGTAATGAGCTCAACCCCACGGTAGGCATCACATAACCGTGGTAATGCAGTTATTGTCACAGCCCTGTTCCTGTTTGTCAACTTGTGGGATGATTTTTAGGTTACCCAGATACTTCTTTCTGTGACACAACATTAGGTCCTGAACCAGGTGTGGAAAAATTGGGGGAAATCAACAATGACAAAATGAGATATAGCAGAAACTAGGGCAGAGTGACGGTGTGAGTGATGGGGGGCAGGGTTCAGTGTGGAAGAGGGAGCTCAGGTTTCAGAGCTCATATGAACAGTCGAGGTTGATCAATAGAATCATGAATGAATGTGTGACGCTCATGCTCCCAGCCAGGGTTGCACACTCTACATCAAGGATTCCTTGTCCAAACCTTTCCATAACTAAAATTCAACATTTTAGGGAAATCTTTAGGGACCTAAAGATTTCACAACATATACGCAAAACCCCTCAATTTTAAAATTTGAGTTTTTGGTTGAAACATCCTCCTTATAATGTTCCGCTTCTGTGGCTAACAAAATCATTACCATTCATAAACTACAAAACTGATAACTGGCTGTGTAAAGCAAACATTTCCACAGGGACTACTGCTACACCCATCCTTGTAGTTCCATCCGTCTTACCTGGGAAACACCAGCTTGCCGGGTAAAGAGAGGCGGGGCACGTCGCGGCCCATCCCCGGCCCCAAGTGGAGCTTCCTGGACAGGACATCTATGGGATTTTCAGCAGGCTGGGTGGCGACCTTAACCATCACATTACTGTTGAAGATGTAGGCTGAGAAGAACACCTGGAAGGAAATGCAAGGGGGTCATTTGGCTACTTATCTGGGCTTCTCGGTGCACTCCGGCTAGTTAACTGGCAGAAACAGCAATAATCTGCAGAGGTTTTTGCTGAGCAACAAGAATTCCAGACGGACAATGCACTAATAGCATGGAAATACAATTTATCGCTGTAAGTCCATTAAGCTTTCTTGTCTGCACACGTCAAAATACATTTAACAGATGCACCCAGATGTACAGGGTGCAGACATCCATTTTTCTTTTTTTTTTGAGAAGCAGCGATTTTTTATTTAAATACCAGCTAGATGAATTCATGTTTATACACATTACAGCACTGAATCCTGAAATTTCGTAAACAAAAATCAGCAACATATGGTTCAAAAGCTTTCTTTCATTTTTTTTCTTTTTTTGGCAATGAATTCAACAAATTTTAATGATTTTCATCAGAGCACTTAAGCGGTGACATTCTGGATTGGACTGCACTCAAACCCAGTCACAGATTCATCCAAAATCACTCTTGCATCACTATATGTGTAACTACAATGTTATTAGTACGTCTCAGGCTTGCACTTTGCTGGCATATAATTATTTTATTAGCTTCCACACTGGTTTCCAGGCACATTAACTAATATTACCCAGGTGCAGGTAAGCAGACTTAATCAGTGCTTGTAACAACTGGTGCTTTCAAATGTGCTGCCATAAAATAATAAAGGGCAGACTGAAAATCTGCAAACATTATGTAAATCTGGTATAAGTTGTGAACAAAAACAGGTTCTGTTATAAACTGAAGGTTGATGTGTGCTGGCAGGTTGCTAGGGGCTAAATATGTTTAGGGTAAGAATACTGCAGAAACATGTTTACTTTTAGATAATCACGATGTGCAGCATGTTAAATGTACTGTCTGTTGCGCTCAGGCTGTTGAAATGTCATATTTGTGTACCAAGTGAACAAACAAATGGATATACAGTGAAGATTTAATGAATGCTGCTACAAAAGTAGAATTTCTGCCTTGCACAAATCTGCTTTAAGGTAAACAATGAACAATACGATAGGTGACTGCAAAATAGAGACTGAGCAAAAGTGGCAGTTTTGACCAAATGTTGGTCTCTTCTAGCCAAGACCAACTGAGATGTAGCACGATTCTGCACTGGTACATTATTTGGGGGCGTCAGATTTCTTGAGGATGGTGATACTGCTTGTCTCTAGTCCTCTCTCAAACTTATCATTATGACAGTATTCAGTGGTTCACTGCAATTAAATGATGGAAAATACACACTGCGGTCTGTCAAGCTGAATTTAACAAAATCAGTCCACCTCTCTCACTCATTACTAACCATGTACACTCAACCACGTACTTAAGAGAACTTAAGTGAAAATACTCAAGTGAAAGAATCTTGTTTCCCAATGAACCTGATTAGGAATAAGCAGGCTTGGAAAATGGATGGATGGATACTTGGTTCTCTTTATTTTGGGGGCATCTCTGGCAAGAAAGTAATTTGATATCTGCACTCAATACAGGCAAAGGCCCATAATAATAAAAAAAGATACTGAATGTCGACTACGGCTCATAAGTGATAACTAAACCTTCCAGTCGAAGAGAAAGAGACATCTGCATCTCTCCTCTGCTCCCTCTCCTTTTTTTTTTTTATCTCCGAGTGCTATTCATACTTGAAAGGCAATGGCAACCTTCGCTGTAGTCTTGGTTCAGAGATGGTCAGAGATGGCCATCTCCTCTAGCACACTTGTCTCTGAATGATTAATCTTGTTATTTCTTTTGCTATTTATTCCAAACAGCTGTTGCTGTGGCCAGAAACATAAAAAGCATCACTTATTATGCAAAAAATTCTGGTTAAGAGATACCAGCTCATAGGTGCTTTAAAAAAAATAAATCAAATGTAATAGCTTCTGTGCACTGAATCACTATTCCTTAGTATTAGCTCATTAAGAAAGCAGCAAATTGGATGCTTATTTGCATATTTAGTCAGTGTCTTTGTGTGTTTGCTAATAATTCACAGCAGCTGCTTGTATTTCAGCTGTACTGCAGGTGATGGTTAGGATGGAGTCATATCTTACCCAGAACACGTCATAAATGAGCAGGCCTGACAGCAGCAGACAGGACACCTTCAGACTGGGAAGCCGCACAAAGGCAATCATGGCTACACACAAGCCCATGGCTAGAGCTGAGGAGAGAAAAGAACAGTAAAACACATTACTATTAAACGCTTTAACATTTTCAGCGACATTTATTTCAGCAAGACGACATACAAAACATTAATTACTATGAACAATGACCCCATCTGTTTCCTGCTTCCATGTAAATTTAAAAAAAGGAAAACAAAACCAAAAAAAAAAAAAAAAAGTAGGTGCTTGGGATGGACCACGTTCAGAAGAGCTGGCTTCAGCGTTCAGAACGACTGAGGATGTGCACCACAGTGAGACACTAGATGGTGCTGAGACTGGACGTGCAGACATGTCAGTGTTTTTCATGCATGTCAAGTTCCCCGGCGGGGCTTGGATAATTTAATGTGCAGCCTGAACGAAAATACATTTGTGTAAAATATGTATGTATAAAAATATGTGCACGTGTGTAGTCATAAAGACACACATCCATTACAATAGCTGGCAACAGTGATCCAGAGAGGCGCTGTGGTGCTATCTTACTAGTTCCACTGCAGGGACAAAGGAGAATGTCGAGCTTGTGTGTCTCTACGGCTTGAGTTGGGGCTGTAGCTGACATTAAAAACAGCTTCACTCAGAGAATTTCACTGCAGTACATTACATAAGAGGAGTCACAACAACCAACTTTTGAGGAAAAGGTAAACACATGTTTGAAACTTTGACTTTAGATCCACATGGGACAGTTTATCTGACTAATGTAGCATGGGCAAAATATTTTACACCTTGCAGATTTTCCAAACATGGCTAGCAAGATAACAGATTCCCTTAGAAAGAGTGTGTGATGATTGTGATGAGCAGTTAGAGCGGAAGTGAAAAGAAAAAAGTGGATGATGTTTGGTAGTACTAGTTCATGTAACATCTTGAAAATACCACATCATTGTGTAGTTGTTGTTTTTTTAACTTTACTTTTTCATATGAATGTGGTCACTTCCTGGAGATATCAGTCATAGAGTTTAAGATGTACTCACTGCTAGGACTGGGGTGAATGCAGACGAGAACAGGGCACATACACTCTGAAACTGTGGTTAAGCCGAGTCACCGCCTTTTCCTTTTTTGGATCCAGAATAAACTCTGCATGTGGACATTTACTGTTGCTCTATGTCCCTCGGAGGCTGCCTACACCTGAGCACCTAAAAAGCACTAGTGTAGTTGTTCCAGTTGCACAAGTCTTTAATGCTCCACTATAATGAATTCCAAGCCATGCAACATCTGATTGAAATAACATATACTGGGCGTGGTGAAAATAGACGCTTGGTTCTGCTGTGTGTGTGGCTGCTCCATGCATGGGAGTGTCAGATGTGCTATCTGTGTACCTTGGCATTCATTCCTGCTGTGTGTCACATGAGGATAATGCAGCTAAAAACTTGTACTTTAGTGGCACTGCGGGATAAATCAGCTCTCCACAATCTCCCCAGCAAGAAAAAATTAACCCACAAGAATGAGCCTCTTGCTCTGATTCCTCTTTCTCCAGCCAGTCTGTCTGTGTTGTTGCAAAGTTCTAAGTGGTGCACAGCCTCATGGACAATTCCAGTGCGCCCGGTCATTTTGGCCACAATTACGTCATTTTGCCCACATACATTCTGTAGCATCTGTTTCCACGTCAAGCATACACCAGACTTGAGACTGACAACAAAACTTCCCGTGGTGTCTGCTAGCTCTCTCTCTCTCTTTCTCTGCATTTACCATTTTCAAAACTCTCAACTGAAGCATTTCAGATGTGTGTCAAATTCTCGCCAATTTGAGTTTTAATGGATAACCCGCCTCCGACACTTCCACAAAAACACCCACAACAGTGACGCACCGTCCATGAGTAGCCAGTGTCCAGTCAGCACCCAGATGAGCACCAACATAACCGAGAGGGAGAAGGACAGGAGCTCAGCCAGAGTGAAGCGCCCACAGCAGCCAAAGGAAATCCTGGAATGAAAGATACAGCAGAGTCACACTTAACTACTCACAAGAAAACAACAAAACAAAACAATCTTGAATGAATCAGATGAATTTCCCCCCCTAACAAAAGGTCCACAAGGAATTTGACCTGCTTAAATGGTGCTGACACATAAGACACGATACTGGACTGATAGACGAGGTGCTGGACAAATGTCTCCATGGACCGAGCAGACCAGACATATTGTATGACAGCAGACTAAACATCAACATGAAAATATACAATACAAATTAGGGCTAGGCAACGTATCGATATCTTGTTGTGTGTGTGTGGTCTTTTCCTAGTTTTAAAGGCTGAATTTTAGTAAAGCAATTTTCTGTTTTATTATTTGTCTCTACATGCTTGGTCATCATATCCACATTACTGATTACGGTTTAACAAAAATCTCTTGTGTAAATATCTTATGAAAGCACCAAAAGTCATCCCTACAATAGCTTCACAATATTGATATTGGGATATTTGGTCAAAGATGTTGTGATATTTTATTTTGTCAAAGCTGAAAAAATGTTCCCAGTGTGGCAGCACTGGAATAGCCACAAATGTCCAGAGAACGCAACTATATGGACAAAAGTATTGGGTCACCTACACCTACAGGAGCTTTTATGACATCCCACTGTAAATCCATTTGCATTAATATGGAGTCGGTCCCCCCTTTGCGGCTATTACATATTCCACTCCTCTGGGAAGGTTTTCTACAAGATTTTGGAGTGTGTCCATGTGAATTTTTGCCCATTCATCCAAATGAGCATTTGTGAGGTCAGACACTGATGCTGGATGATGTTGGACGAGAGGGCCTGACTCGCAATCTCCATTCCAGTTCATCCCAAAGGTGTTGGATGAGGTTGAGGTCAGGGCTCTGTGCGGGCCGGTCAAGTTCTTCCACACCAAACTCACCCATCTATGCCTTTACGGAGCTTGCTTTGTGCACTGGGACACAGTCATGCTGGAACAGAAAAGGGCCTTCCCCAAACTGTTCCCACAAAGTTGGAAGCATAGAATTATCCAAACTGTCTTGGGCTGAAACATTAACATTTATCTTCCCTAGAACTAAGGGGCATAGGCTAACCCCAGAAAAACAAGCCCATGGCATTATCCCTCCTCCACCAAACTTTACAGTTGGCACAGTGCAGTCAGGCAGGTTAACGTTTTACTGGCATTTGCCAAACCCAGACTCGTTTTTGTGCTGCTGTTAATGCCAGAGGAGGTTTGGAGCTCTGCAGTTATCGAGTCAGCAGAGCGTCGGCCACTTTTACGCACCACGTGCCTCAGCACTCGCCGCTCTGCAACTGTACATGGTCTGCCACTTGATGCATTTCAGTACCACAGCAAATGCATCAACTGTGCAATAACACCACTTACAGTTGATCATGGAATATCTAGGAAGGAAGAAATTTCACAAACTGACTTGTTGCAGCGGTGGCATCCTATTACATTACTGTTACAGCACCACACTGGAATTCAGTGAGCTCTTTAGAATGACCCATTTTATCAAAAATGTTTGTAAAGGCAGACTGCATGGCTAGGAGCTTGATTTTCTATACCTGTGGCAATGGGACTGAATGAAACACCTGCATTCATTGAGTAAGAGGTGTGGCCCAATACTTTTGCCCATATACTGTAAGATCATGCAAAAAAGTCATGATATGCAACATACAAACCTGTTTATTAATAGCCTGTAAATCTTATTTTCCTGTTTATTGGCAGAATGGTAGTGTTCAGACAGTTTAATAAACGAGGAATGATGAGAAATTGTTCCTCAAAAGAAACTCTTCTTCCTCATTAAGCCAGAGAGTAAAACAGTGTACGTAAGGGTGTACCTAAGTGTAAGAGCAAGAATAAGTCTAAGAGTATACATAACATTCTTATACTAATCACAGGCTTGAATGATCCACATGCATAAATAACAACCAAAACACTGGCCAGACACAAGAGATTACAGGGGTTTGGATGGGGTTATCACTGGTGGAGCCATCACAATCCTATGAAATAAGTGAACACACAAATGCAGGGGGGCTCCAAATTAGGAACCCTGCTGACTGGAAAGAAGCCGTGTCTCATTTGATTCAGTGCCACAGAGCCTATGTGCCCTGCTAACATCTACTACCACTGGCAGCATGGTTTATGAAACGAGAGAAGGAGGAGAGTTTATTGAGAGTAGCAACGTTATTCCTTTCATTTTCTTAGCTGGACACTTGCCGGGGCTTGTTTGCTGTGTACAGAAACAGGCAACTTTGCATTTTTAATATCCACTGATGAGACCGAGGAAGCAAGGATATGAATGTGCAAGTTTGGTCGAGGGAAGGGAAGCTTATTTGCATGTGCTATGAAATCATTGCTGAAATTTGGCTATTTTTGTTACATAACTGACAAGAGACTGATGTGCTTACAACGTCGATTCACATAGATTTATGCAGATTTGTGAAAGATGCACTGAACAGCAGGGAGCAGGGTGAGGAAGATAGACAGGATTAAAACAGAGAAAGATAATCCACATGGGTTCCTTACTTGTTCTGCGGGGAGCAGGGTCTGGTCAGATACTGGCACATTGGCAACAAGAGGAATGCAAATGCAATTGTTGCAAGGACTGAGGGCAAGGAACAAAGCACAGCAGTGAGACTAAATTCTTATCACACCTAGACTGGTTGGTTCAGTTGTTTTCTGTCATGAAGCAGCTAATGGTATTTATAGTTTCAATAGTCAATCCAAAAATCAGAGTTTACCCCGTCAACGACTATTTAGCAGGAAACAGAAAGCCTTATACTAGCAATTCTAACATAAACATTTTTTTGCTACTTGCCTATATACCAAGGGATGTCAAACAGATTTATTGACATTGTGCTGTTCTTGTGGACAATGTTTAAGAAGGGCACAAACCTGCAGTGCAGATGGTGAAGACCACCTGTACCGAGTCAAAAAAGAAGAACATCACTAGGAGAGACACAGAAGCTCCTATTGGCAGGAACAGAGCCTGTGTTGAGTCTATGGTTTGAATACCTGCAAAATGAGAAAGACACACACACACATCAGTGTGAGAAAGCTGGGGGCACTCACACCAAACGCACACAAACATACATGTATATAAATATCCAGTAGAGCTACGCAATTTATCTGTGCACCCCAATGACTTCTAAGAAGTGCCCACATACATTAGTCCACTGATATTGGCATATCACAAATACATTGATATCGCATCCATATTGACATATGTTGACCAGTATGTGCCAATAATAAAAATGCCTGTTTAAAGCTAGAGAGAAGATCCTGGTATCATATGAAAGTAGGCGACCTAAGGTTGGCAAAGAGAATATATATTGCTCCAAGGTTAAGCGAAATGGCATGGTCATTTACAAAGGGGTCCCGTGACCTCTGACTTCAAGAAAATGGGTCATATGGGCACCCACAGGTCTTCCCTTAGCAGACATGCTCACCTTATGAAAATGCTATGGAATCTGGAGAAAAAAAACTTGCAGTAGTTTGCATGCATTACAAATGTGCTGCTTATTTAGGCCTATTCTAAAATGGCATATTTGTGCACATTGGAGCAGTCTTGTAGTTGCATAAATTGGGTTTGACTGGAAAGAGATTCTTGTGGACTCAATGAGCCCAACTTGATGATGATGTTAGCCCCCCATAATAGCCATTTCATTGACTGATATTGAGCAGTACTATTTAGCTATTTATCTGTTTTTTATTTACTAAGTGTTAATTTCTAGAATTGGTTAACATTGTATAATAATGCTGAATGCTGAGTTTGTTTTAGGAAGCCGTTTTCTCAGTATCTTTGCATACTCACATCAGTGCAAACTCAGAGCACAATACACATAGAAAAGGTCTATTTTCATTCCAGCTCAAAAATTCACAATATCTGTAATTGGTGATTTTGTCTCAAAAATCCTGTATTAGTTGGGCTCTACCTCTAAGTCTAAGAAAACATCGTGTCTGTACTCCTCTTGCCTCACCATATATGTAATACTTACTGTTGTTTGTGTTGCTGTTATTGAAGGACCCCGTTGTCAAGGGGTTACCATCTTTATCCTTCTCCTGGTTCTCACAATCCATGTTTAATGACCTGCATGACAGTAGGAGGCATGAGGAGGGAGAGCAGGAAAATGTGTTGGACTCGGGCACCAATGGTCAGAAAATAATACACATTACAAAAAAAAAAAAACGCCCACCATTACCAACAGACTGTTGATATAAGGTGACGATTGTTTTAGCAGCATGCACAATTCAGCTACTTGCACTGTCAATTAATTCAAATTTGTTTTACCAACTAATTTATCTGTCTAAAACAGAAGACAGCTAGAGCTAGAGCAGCTCTCAATGTGCATGTCAAAAATCACAAAAACCCTGCACAGCCCGGTTGATGGAAAATGACTCAATTCTCCCCCGTTAAGTTTAATAACAATCAAATCTTGTGTTAACACGGATGACTGACAGAAATTCAGGGTAAAGCTGTGCAAAATTTGTGTTGAAGTCAATTTACTCAACATTAATTTCTTGTCAACTAGTAAAACAAGCAGCAATTAACAATACAGGGCTTTAATCACTCTGACTACGTTTACATGCACACCATATTCCGATTCGGGTCAATATTCCGGTTAAGGTAATTTTCCGAATAAGGTGTTTATATGTGCTGCGCCAACTGGAATATTCCGTTTACATGTTACTTGGCATATTCCCGTGTTTCGGCGTATTCCACTCTCTTACGTAATGCGACACTCAGCCGTGTGGGGCAGCAGTACACATATAGGCGTCTGGTCTGCCAGAAATGCAGAGGAAGAAGAAGAAGAAGCTGTCTCTATTTCTGTGTTTTCTCCCATCGATATACTCCATTATGTTTAAGTCTTGCATTAGCTGAAGGCAGACTGCAGTCTCCTCCTCACTCCAAAAATGCTGGCTCTTGCTGCTTTTTGCCATGCTGTTCGCCATGTGGTTCTCCTCGCTTGCAGTAACCATAGCAACAAAGACGCCCCAGGATTCCTTGTGAATCGAGCATGCGCAGACGAATACTCCGGTATGGGGCATTTTCCGATTAAGGTGTTTACATGGCACAATATTCTGGTTGGAACAGGCATATGCCAGGGGTCTTATTCGGAATTCTCTCCAACCGGAATATGACCTTCATCGGGTTCAGTGCGCATTTCATGCACAACCGGAATATTGTGGATTTTCCGAATAATACAGGAATATGGTGTGCATGTAAACGTGCTCTCTGTTCTCTTATGTGTATATTACAGTAAATGTGTTAAAATGGTATATTTATCTCATTTACCAACTCCACATTTTCCATTAGGGTAGTAAACTATAGCATTTTTCAAGGTGTATCTGTACATTTCCAGGTTAGTGAGAGTGGAAAAAAGTAGCATTAGACTCTCTCACAGTCTTGTCACTACAGCGTGCCTTGTTGTGGGTACAACAAGCCATACGGCCAAGTTACCTTTTCAAACTGGCTTCTGTAGTAACATCAGATCTGTGAGGTGTGGGAGACTGATTATGTAACACTACAACATCAGAAACTTGGCAAAGGGAGACCCTGCCTTGTCTTTAGTTAGTTTCCATGGATGCCCTCCCAGTTGACCTGCATCTAAGAGTGAGGATGGAGTGCATCTGAGGCTATTTTTCTTCCACTATATTGGTGCATTTTGGCATTATGTGCCTCTTTACTTGTGCTAGGCAGAAAAGATATTGCTGTCTTGATAGACCAGTTAGATCTAGTTTTGCCAAGAAAGTGATGCCTGACTGATTTTATAGTTTAGTCGAATATGCTAAGATTAAGGATGTGCAAAACTTGACTCTCTATTACAACTGTGTGCCAATATTACACAAATGGCCTCGTCAATAGGGGCAATATCTTACACGTGGTGCAAAGTGGCACCAGGTGTAAGACCCACGTGTTTTTGCTAGTTTCCAAATGACGCAGTTGTCATTTTTCCGTCCAGCACCCACATTTTGTAAATAGCAAATGCATTTGCACTTGTCTGAGTGCATGAGCATGTTGGTCTTAAAATGAGGTGTGGTCAGGCACATTGTTGCCACATTGCTATGTTGGGGTAGTTGAAAACAATTGTCCGATTGACCGACAAAAAACAGGTCTGAAGTCAGTGGCGCAGTAATTCAGTGTTAATTTAAGGGCACATTATCAAGGCAGATGCACAATGCATGTACACTGTTTGTCACACAAACAGGGATGCACAGTTTCCAGTAGCTGTTTTCAGTGTGTGGCGAGCTTTTGTTTTCACTGACTCCTGACACCACTGTACCACTTTTGGCATTGTGCGGCCCTTCTGGTGATGCCAGAAGATGAGGACACACTCATCGCTTCCTCTTCCTGCTCCTGCTACACGTCAGGGGACTTTGGTGGAGACATGGTTTGCTTGTGCACTTTCACACTCATGATCTTTAAAACCATGTGCGTGGCACAACAACCTTTTTTCTGCTGCTAAAATAGCAAAAATGAACTTGAACATGCCCTAAATACACTTGTGACATGCGCCAGACAGTGTGCTAAAATCGTTAAAATATAGCCTTAGGAAATATTAGGAATCTCATTTGTTGGTAGTAATTAAAACATGTTAGTCATTCAACTGTAAACAATACTTTTAAAAAGTAGATTGTTTATAATGCATTTTTAGTGCAGCAATTCTCTGTTCTGTATGATGATATTCCATATGAAGATTGCTGTGGCTTTGGTAATAGAATGTGACTGTGCAGAGGAAGTGGGGTGGGGAGGATTATTTTGATGCAACATTTCTCAATGCGTGAAGCTGCAGGAGGTGCTGCTCGCTCTACTAAAGTGACTCCATGACGTCTCGGGATGTGGGTCAGGAGATTAGCGGTGCTACCTTTTATAACACTTTTATAAAGTTTTCTGTCTTTCTTATAAAACCAGGACTAAGCCCAAAATTTACGAACATTTGGTGGTGTGTTATCAATGTCTTCACTGTGAGTTAACATCTTTGAGGAGAGAAGGCGAACAGAAAAGAAAGGAGAGGGCTTGTTTTCTCCGAATGAGGGGAGCGGGGGGTTTTATGACCTGATGTGACCCTTCACACTCTAAGTCAGAAGAGACAGATGCACAGGGAGCGAAAACAGGAAACAAATAAATGTAATGTGAAAATGACAACAGCAATTAGGCTAATTGATTCCAAAAGTAAAATGTGCCATATCAGGTCGCACTGATACAAAGTGCCACATGGATTTTTCCGCAATTCACTTCCAGCTTTGCACTGATAAGAGCCATTTAAATGGATGTAGCTACATCTTAAATATTAAGCCCGATGCACTGGTGAATCATCACACCCCTAGATTTTGAAAAGGCCAACTGCCTGCTAATGAGGTTCTACTACAGTGATTATTTTTGGGCTGATATCCTAATCTAAATTAACTCATCAAAACCCCTCAGGTGCAGAACAATAGCCTTGGACAGCGCACACAAAGTGCAACTGTAGTGTTATAGGTGTTGCTGTGAGCAGTGCACTCAAGGACTGTGAGAGAACCTTGAACTGCTGTGGCATTTTCCACTCATGCTAACAAGTAAATGATCAGATTTACATGGTGGAATGTGAACATTTATCAAATGTGTAATAAATGTGCCAGTTCACCTTTTCCTCCACATTTACTCTAACTTATCGCACAACCAGGCCACAGTTCTTGTAACCTGGGACCCAAATTGAGAAAATTTGGATTGTACCGAGGACCCAAGTTTATTAAAACATACTAGCACTTCTGTCAAATGGGGCCTCAAAGGCAAAAGGCTTGTGTCACATTTTGGAATCTGACCCAATAGGTTTGAGAAATACTACTTTAGGCTACTTTAGGTCTTGATTATATGTCAGACAAGATATACAATAGTCTTTGTTGTCCACTACATCCTTATCAGGTGATGTGATCATTTGGACAGAACTGATGGCACTCACCTGAAGCTGCCATAGACGATGAGAAGGATGGAGATGAGGAAGGTTGACACCTGGCTGGAGTCAACTAGGGAGTAAGCCCTGAGCAGAGGGAGGGAAAAAGGAAGCAATAAAAAGAATTATTAAGATTTTTAGCATACCATTTGTGACTAAAAATATTCCGAGTGATGATAAACCATCTTATTTTTGAGTATCTGATTCCTGATTCACTGAAAAGCTGCACACATAATGATTACGTGATATCTGATGTGAAGAGAATATCGTAACTCAGTGCTTTAAAGTGAATGTGCATCGCTGATTGAGGTTTCTGAAGTACAGAAAAAAAACATTAAAATGTTACAAGAAGGAAAGGCAATCTGCTACAGTTAAATAATAGAGGACACTGTAGTTCTGACTAGCAACCATTTACTATAGCACTGGACTTGGGAGAAGAGAGGATAAGGGCGGGCAAATGCCAGACTACACAGAAGTTCTTAGTTTGTGGGACACACAACAAATCTTTCCTACAGCGGTAAAGCTATTTAAAATGTTGATAACTGGCTATATAAGCAAATAAATTAAATTCCTCAAGTTATTTATTTCATGCCACTGCACACAATGACTTCAGCATTGCCTATTCTCTGCATGCGACTACTGGATTTGTCAAACACAATAATAACAAACTGAATTATTTCCTTTGTATATTATACCAAAATGGCAGACAGAAAAGGTAAACACTAAGGTGTGCATGAGCATATTTCCATATCATTTATTTTGATGAGCTAACACCTGCATTGACATTTGCTAAAATATAAAAATGTGTAATTGAGTTTATTTAAAGTTAGACAATAACTTTTTTTTATGTTACTTGCAATACCCACTACTTCAAAACTCTACACACATCTCACAGCTGTTCATTGTGTCTGCACTTAACAGTGCAGTTGTGATGCAACGTGATGCAACTCAATCCTGACTCATCAAATCCAGCTGCTTGGGCAGGAGCGCCAGGGGTCAGAGGTTAGACACTGGAAGCAGCCATAGGTTCCTGAATTTGACGCTCAGGGAGGAGATCATGTGGACTCTGTTAGGTTTAATTAGTTATCAGGTTTAGTCAGGAATTGCTGTTATTAATCTCATCAGACATCTGGTCAAGATGCGCCCAGGGTTATGTTTGGGAGAGGTCTTACATTATATACGTATAAGACTGTGTCAGCATATTTATTGGAGCATCATATTTGAGACATGCCTTACTGACTGAACCTGATAGAGTGCACAAGGGCCGCATCCCTGAGCGTCAAATTCATGAGCCCTAAGCATCAGAGGGGAGACACTGGAAGTAGCTTGGACTCAAGCAGCTGGATTTGACGAGTCGGGAGTGACATCAGCTTGTGTGACACGACATGAATCCAGCAGGAGTTACTTAAGCATGTAACAGCACAGTGACAGAGGACAGACTGACAAAATCTACCTTTACTTAAGTGATGCCACACTTTCAATCTCCTCTCTCTAACATTGCCATGCTCTCCATGCTCTATGCTGTCATTTGCTCCAGCCTGTGTTCCACACAACTGAACACACTCCGCTCCATAAAGATCAATCACACACAGCAGAGTAAGGGAGAATGGCGCAGGAAACAATTTGTTACTGAATTAAGACTGCAAACTTTGTTGAATTTTAAAAAAGAACAGGAGGGGAAAAAACTGTAAAGCAAAGGTGTTTTGATGTGGTCCAGTCTGGAGATGGTGGATTTGGTCTGCAACAAAACGGGATTTTGCTTTCCAGTCCTAATAAATTAGGGTTGTAATTTTTTGTTTGTCTCAAATTTGATTAAGCAGTCAATGTAGCTTCCACAATTGATCTACTACTATGTTCTAATACACTGGTGGTGGGACCATGTGTAAAATATTAAGGTGAAAATTTATCCTGTAACATCATGTTGCCCAGGAACTAATGGTATATAGACTGCAGGTGATGGAGACTGAACAGGCTGCAATTCAAACTAAAAATACACATATACCATAAAAATAGGTGACCATTAGAAGCCAAGGAGGCACCTTTACACAATACAGTTTTAATGGAGAGGGATCAACTGTTTTTTGGAGTATGACATGTTGCACTCTTTCTCTGGTTAATCTCTGTGTTGCTGTCAATAGGCTTGTGGACAGCTGTAGTGGGTGGAACTGGCTAATGAGATTGGAAGGAGATGCTTTGTCTGACGGAGCTTGGTAATTTTGATGTTCATATGCACAGATTAACTGAGATGTTTTTTACATCCTCTGATGAATTCAAAGACATGAAGACAAAGTCAACCAAATTTTCTACCCTAATAACCTGTCTAACTAGTCTTCCTAGGCTAAACGAGTCTGGGGGCTAATTATAGCAGGCTGTACTGTTGTGGTCAACAGACATGTGATGTGTACTATGTCTAGAATGCATGGGGAGACACAAATGGGACACTTAGCAAGCATTTTTGCTAATTTATCATCCTTATATTTTATAGAGTACTATCTTGCTTGTATAGTTGACCAGGTGGTGTTCAGGAAGGAGTGTGGCGCAAGGCATTCTGTTTAAATGAGTATTTTCACAAACAGCATCTGTAAACAGGGAATTCAGTTTCTTCATCAAACTCCTAAAATGATGCATTTTATTTGCTTCTTTTGAACTTTAAAGAAGAAACAAAATGAAATGTGTTTGGGGGTTGTCTAGTCATAGGACAGAATTATGCTTTAAATACAACTTTTGAAGTTGACTCTAAAATTTATGCCACTATTTGATTTGTGAAAAAAGTTGAAAATGCTCTATTTGTAAAGTACATCCGCAAATGCAAGGCCATGCAAAAAAATCCCCATATTGTTTAAATTGCATTAAAAGGTATGAAACAGTATACGCAATGTCTGATGCCTTATTAACATCCTGTTAGGATCCTATAATCTTTTGAAAACAAACAGATGCACATTAACATGCCAAGAGTGACTGCATGCCATGTCTCAGGCAGCGCTGTAGGTTAAAAATACGACCCATATCAATGATCCGGGGCCTTGACATAGCCTACACCTTACTTGCAACCTTATAACGCAGGCCTTTTTCAGAGGCAAAGACAAGGCTGGCATTGTTAAGTGCAGCCTTCACTTGAGAGGTGCTGAGCTGACCCCTGGTCCTGACCTGTCTCCAATGGGTCTCGAACCATGGCTGAGGAATGCAATCTGGGGTTAAGAGGACCCTCCACCAAAGTGGCAGTTTGTCTTTATCATCACTGATCGACCTGTCTTCTTGCATTAAGGCTGCAGTTCATCTACATTTAGCCTACCTCCCCGAATTACACCACAAAGTATTTGGAGGCACACAGTTCTACTGACACTAAAACTATTAGCTCTTACTGGCTGGTGGTTTACCTCTTACAGACTATACATAACTATAAGGATTATATTTAATATCTGGAGGAAATCCTTTGCAGTCTAGTGAAGTCTGGAACCCATGGACAACATCACTAAATTCTGGGTTTCCTCCTTTGAGACAGTCTGCCAAGCCTTTAACTGCAGTGGCCTTCAGTTGCTGCTTGTTTAGGTCTTTCAGCCTTCAGTGAGTGAAAAGCAAGCTCAATTGGGTTGAGGTCTGGGGACTGATTTGGGCACTGAAGAATATTCCACTTCTTTACTTTCAGTAACTCTTGGGTTGCTGTCACAATATGTTTTGGGTCATTGTCCATCTGCGCTGTGAAGCGCCATCCTATCAGTTCTGTGGCTTTTGGCTGAATCTGAGCAGATAGCACAGCCCTATAAACATCAGAATTATCCTACTTCCATTAGCCGTCACATCATCAATAAACACTAGTGACCCAGTTCCACTGGCAGCCATACATGCCCATGCCAAAACACTGCGTCCACCATGCTGGACATGTGATGTGCTATACTTTGGGTCATGAGCTGTTCCTGTCATTCTCCACTCAATTTTCTCTTCCCATCATTCTGGTACAGGTTAAATCTTTGTTTCATATGTCCAAAGAACCTTGTTCCAGAATTGGGCAGGCTTTGTAAAATGTTTTTTGCAAAGTCTAATCTGACCTTCCTGTTCTTGAGTGACACCAGTGGTTAGCACCTTGCAGTATATCCTGTGTTTATTTTCTCACAAACATCTCTTGACTGTAGATTTGATTCAATAATTCCCCTGCCTCCCCAAGAGTGTTTTTGACTTCCCTAGACGTTGTGAATGGGTTTTTCCATTGCCAGGGAAAGACTTCTTTAGTCATCAAATTAGAAGTCTTCCGTGGACTTCCAGGCCTTTTGGTGTTGCCGAGCTTACCAGTGCATTCCTTCTTTTTCAGGATATACCAAACCATTGATTTGTCTGGTACATTTTTTTCCCCCACTTTTTGAGCCTAATGATTGGCCTCCTTCGCCTGCATAGACACCAAATGCAAATGAAACACTTGGAATGAACTCGACATTTTATTTTCTTAATTTGTCATGGAATAATGAGGGAATAGGCCACACCTGGCCATGAAACTGCTTTTTAGTCAAGTATCCAATTACTTTTGAGCCTCTGAAAATGGGGTGACAATCTATAAAACTGGCTATAATTCCTAAACGGTTAATGCCATATTTTTGCTCAACCCCTTCAAATTAAAACTGAAAATCTGCACTTCAATCACATCTTGATTACTCCATTTCAAATCCACTGTGGTGGTGTACACAGACAAAATTATGAATATTGTGTCAATGTCCAAATACTTATGGACGTAACTGTATAGTATGCTAACTGCATCTTTTATTGGCATTACATTTGGTGAGTTCAGGGTTGTCTTTTGTTCAATGTGCGATACTAGAACATGAAATGATTAACTTTCCACTGGAGCATTAGCCTAAGGTCATACTCCCATATGCTTGTTTTGTGAAGCAAATGTAACATACAACTGATTGCAAATGGGATACCTCTTAAGCATGTCATGTAGGTTGCCTTTCCAACATATTGGTGTCGGCAATGCCAGCATTAGTTAAAGGAGTATGGCACCATTATAAGTGCAGTGCGTCTTTGACACAGTAACCAAACCCAAATTCACTAAAATCTTTGTTTTTGTCAACGACACTGACAAGAAATGCCACTTTAGAAAGCCAGCTAAGTGTATCACAGTGCCCAATTAAAAAAATGTCTTGAGTGGCTCGCTTACCTGGGTGTGGTGTCAAATATAATCAATAGAAAAGCCTTCCTATTGAGCAAGCGCTCAGAGGATAGCATGTTATTAACACGGCATGGAGCTGCACGGCAGGGGCCGAGAGTTTAATGGATTTTGCTTTGGCCACAAATTTACCCTTTCAACAAACCTTGGACAGCATAACATCTACCCGACAGCCAATGACTCAGACAGTTTGCTTCAGCTGGGTAATTACTAAAAAGGGATTTTCTTATGTGTTGAATGTCCAGCAGAAATCACAGGCCCCACACATAAAAAATTGTCTTTTTCTGGCAGCTTGCAGTGAATACAGTTTCAGTTCTCAGTATCAATGGGCTGGCTTTCCCCGGTCTACATGACTAGTTTTGTTCCTAGCATTGAGAGAAAAAACAGTGCTAGCATAAAAAGGATTTAGCTCTTTCAATTGCTTTTCATTCTGGTGCACCTCTGACTTAGGAATTTGCAGGTTTCATTGTGGTGTTGAGGATAAAAAGCAAGGAATCTCCTGCCCCCTGTCTCTTTCATTGATTCAATAATACAGGAATGACTAGAGGGTGTCTTAGAGGGGAGGGGTGACATGTAGCTCACTGCTGAAACAGGACACCAGGACAATGCTTCATCTCCTACTTGTGGCCCGATCCTGTGTGTTCAAAGCACAACTGCTCCTAATGAGAAGCAGACTCAGACAGGCATCATCTTTTCAGATATATCATAATACAATGGGGCTGTGTATTCTTGACCCAAAAGATCTAGGCCATAAGTAACACCTTCTAAAAGTATAGCTAATCTTTGGAAATATGGAACATCATCCATGCAGGTGTTTTTCCTTTGCAGGGCCTAACCTAAAAAGGTTCAACTATCTACAAGACAGTTCTGCTTAGGCCTAGTCAATCAGAAGGCCCTAAAAACGTTATGTATTTACAAAAGTGATTATATTATGAAGATGATTGTGTTCTTGCTGAAAACTAAATGCTTCTGATGTCACTGACTCACTGTCAAACATAGGAAGCATATAAACGGCTCGTCTTATCTGGCATAGACCTAATTCATATTCTAGTATCGAACTGGTTCCTCTGAATTCTGTGCACAGAAGCCTGTAGAACATGGGTGAGATAGATGAATGGAACATTTAAAAACAAAATACAATCCCGGACTGTTGAGAGCTGGATGGCAGCCCAAAGTGCCATAAGACGTCCTTGTTCGCTGACAGACTAGGTTTTCAATAACACAATTCCAATACCGTCCTCCATCAAGCCAATTGCATGCATGACTTGACCACTAAGGGCTAGGTCATCAGGCGACGATGGGGACTTGGTTTTTCAAATGTTATGACGAATGGTTGGTTGAGACAGAGAATGACTGGACAAAAATAATACGTCTCTCAAAACTGTCCTGATATATACATGTGGATGAATACCTAAAAACTGATGGACTTGTGAGCTGCCCGCATATTATAGAAATCCATTAATTTCACTTATTTTATCATTCATTCAAGTTGCCAGTGGGTCTTCAACTGAGAATGAAGATTTATTTATCTGCACTGTTTGACCCAATTTTGGATGTGAGAGGTTACATTCCCTAAGAATAAGCACAAAATTCACTATAGGATGTGACCTATTTGACTCTATGAAAGTACCTACACCTCCCCTACATTGTTCTTTTGATGTGTCTTTGCACTCTTTAGTTTCAATTTCTTGGTGTCGGCCTTGGGGTGTATTAGGCTTGAGTTTGTGGCAGAAATTAGCAATACATTGTGTCCTAGTTAGCTGTCACATTTGTGCAACTTTAAGATCAAAAGACACAGACAATTTAAAAAAGCCAATTAGGAAAAGGGCAGGGGCAAAAATGACACCTATCAATGCAAAACTCGGCCCCAAATCTGACCTGCCATCACTCAACAGAAATAAATGATCAAACATCTCAATGAGACATGGGGATCCGTATATAGAGAAAAAGAAACCCAATGTAGAATGGGCGAGGGGCTTAAATGACCACAAATGAATAGGAAATTCTCTCCTGAGTCTGATGAATCATCATATATTTCAGTGTGACTTTGAGATCAAAAGGAATAGATGATTAAAACCAGCACACCTTAATTTCAAATTTATGT
Organism: Myripristis jacobus; assembly: GCA_900302555.1. Taxonomy (NCBI): domain Eukaryota; kingdom Metazoa; phylum Chordata; class Actinopteri; order Holocentriformes; family Holocentridae; genus Myripristis; species Myripristis jacobus. Next base: position 25,617 of record OMLB01007507.1, on the reverse strand, counting down.
GACGGACTGACAGAGGAGGAAGGACTAAAATGACACCATCAACTGATAAAACACTTTCTTGGTTTTGATGAGGCATAATACATCCCAGCGCGGCCTCAGGATTATCGTAAGTCATGCAAATGCATCATTAGGATCAACAGATACAGACAATCACATGTCAGTGTGACCTGAGGATCAATACAGATGATCAGGCACAGGGGAGAAGCTGTAATGATCGTAGTAATAGCAAGGATCATATTCATTTCCTGATAATTTCAAACTATATTCAAAGTCTGGGCTTCAGGAGTTGCTAAGTGAAGATATGTCCTGAATCATAGTGTGATACTTTTGAAGACTAAAAACGGTCTTCAAACAGTGAAGGGTCACGGAAGGTATCAACTTTCACACTCTACTGGCTGTAGTTTTAAATTAAAGAAGCAAATGAACTGGGCTGCACTGGAGTAGTTCATTTACCAAACATGGAACAGACATGGAAAATCAGGACTATAAAAAATTTGCAGTTTTTTTTTTTTTTAATCAAATCTTTCAGTATACTACAAAGCCCGTCTTCATAGTAATGCCACCCTCCTCTGTTTTTGTATTGGTACTGAATATGTTCAAATACAGTGCGTACATTCAAATTGTTTCTGACAATGCCCGTTAAATGGGGCAATTCTGTCTCTACCCTGTTTCATGTAAATAATAGCACTCGCCAAGGTGGAATTTTGTCTCTTTTGTTCAGTGTGTATATTGTAGACCTACCGAAACAACTGAATGCAATTACTGAAGGAGCTCACAGAATGGCAAAGACAGACAGAGACAAAGAGGATAAGAGATTAGTTTTTCCTGTGTTTTACTTGTGTGATATTCCTTTCATGATTTCAGTGATGACTGATACATTTATCAGCAGTGTTGTAAACTACATGCGTGGGCCAAAATGTTGCTTCGGAAGTTTAGAATGTGTTCTGTCAATGTAAAACGTTCATCATTTAAAACTTTCAGGACACCTCTGTACACAGCTCACCTCTGGTGTAGCTAAAGGAAAGGTAGTATGCGGAGGCTCATAGTGACTTACTATGATGCTATAAGGTTGCTGCTTCAGGTTCCCACATGGCACAGTGCCAGTCAACCGTTTGTGTTCTCGGGTGTTCCTGCATTTGAATCACTTCTAAGACATCTGATGTACAATTTTATGTGTCACTTGGATGAGTCAGAGAACAGCATCATACAACACTGGCAAGGCAGCATACATATGTACTGTTTTTAAACTGAATGATGAATTGTTGTGGCTTTATTTTGTATGTCCCATTTTCTTTTTCATTTTATATCATTTATATGCTACTTTTTTGTGAGTCCGAAACACAGTTTCAACTGAACCTGAATTGAATATACTATACATAACAGAAAAGACACTATAAACACATCTACATACCAAAAAGAAGCTTCGTGATTCTCTAACTGTAATTCATGAACAATGTATTTGCTAAGTAACACTGTGCAACCACAGCACATTGCACCAGTATGCTCACTTAAAGGGAATGCAAACTAAAATGTTTTATTAAGCTTCATTAAAGTATTTTTATTGTCATCACTGGGGTTGGAAAATAGCAACAACATTAAACATGTCCCTAATGTGCAGAAAGCCTCTCCGCTGATTTCTCTTGAGTAAAACAAGTGGTTTTGCCGGGGGGGATTAAAAAAATACTCCCACGTGGAAGAATGGGGAGATCCAATCATAACAGGCACCACCTCAGTTTTGATTCCTCCTGCTCCTGTCTGACTACCTTCAACAGCACCTGTTGTTTTCCACTAGCCTCAAAAACAGTAGTAACACTTTGGTGATTTTGTGCTGTCCCTGGATATAAATCCTCCAGTTCATTGAGGATTATTATACCGATCTAATGGTATATCAGAAAAGGGTGAGGACTAGCAAAGCGCTTCAATCTAAGGTCGTCAGATTTGGATTTTCTCACATCAACTCAATTACTACAAGCCTCCAAAGTATTAGCTATGAATAATTTGTCAACATTGTCATTGCAGGACGAGTAAGACCCGCTGCTATTTCAGTTCCAATAAGCAGGATATTTTCCTCTTTACTGGGCAGATGAGTCGTAAAATATTGCTACCCTACAAGTGTAATGCCTACAAAGCCCTGCTGGAATGTACTGTATTAGGCCTACTGTACAAAATGCAGCCCTTATGCACACACACACGCACACAGAAAACCTCTTTGATTACAGTTACTGACTCTGAGATCATGGTGGATGATGAACATAGTACTCAAAATATTACTAAAAATCTCTAAAAAAAAAAAAAATCTCAAGTTTTTAACTGGGTTTACCATTCCTTTAAAAACGCTACTTGTTAACATCAATCATTCGTACTGTGCACCCCATAGCTATTCAGTGGTAGCGCATTTTGTTACACTATATATGAGCACTTCAACTGGCACAGCTCTGCAGTGTCTTAGGCTCATGTGTTTGGTCTATTATCCAACTGAATAACAAAATAATATATGTAATCAATGTTTTGTCCTCTGAGTTCAAGCTCCTTCCCTCTGAAAAACCATGTAGAGTGTGTGAGTGTAGGCTAAACCAGCGCAAGCACTAATTTGTGCCAATAGCCATCAGGCAACTGAATATTCCTTGATTCCTTGAACTGCCACCGATCAAAGGGTTGTGCAAAATGAACCATCAACCATGTCTTATGTATGTCACTAAATCTATTTGTTTTGGTTTCACTTTGAGCGCTCTCTTCAGCCAGCAGGTTTCCAAACTGGCAGAACTATTTTCTGTCATGGCCTTTCCACTATCACCACGTAGTTTGAATGTAGTTCTACCAACCTGGAAACCACCTTTCTGGAAAGAGTCTTGAAAGTGAAACCAAAACAAACGTGTTCTGCTGTGCATCGTTCAAAACAAAATTTTCAGCTCTCGCTTTGCCAGCTATTGCTTTCTGTTGACATCACATCCGGCCTTGAGTATATCAAATCAGCACCAAGTAAACCCCAAGCCCCACCCTGGAGTTTTTCGGGGCCGTTCAGAGTACCTACTCCGAGGCAGGGACTTTTTTAGCCCCTATAAAAGTTCAGGAACTCTGTCCTTCGGGGGTGGTTCCTGTGGTGGTGAAACGCCCTGTAAAACTACCCCGAAGTTCCTGCGGTGGAAACGGGCCTTTAGTAGATGCATCACACTCGCATGGAGGGGTAAGAATCCAAACTATCACCTTAAGTGGCAAGTAGAAACATTATTATCACAAACCAAAAAGATCTGTCACAACACATTGATCAGGCCTACAAATTTGAAATAATTGCTACATCGATCATCATGCCTACCACAATACACACTCAGAGCGAGAGGATTTATTGAATAGTGCCTGATCGCTTGTAAAAGCCACCAGCCAACAATCACACCACTCTTTGTACACAGGGAAACAATTCAACCTCTCTTTCCAGTCTGCCATAAACTACTCGTAACCACATAATTACAACATATTCTAGGCATTAAGGGAGGGATGATGGATGATGTCACCAGGGATCAGCAATGGATTGAATCTATCTGCAATCTTTATATTCTTCTTAACACTAAGACAATTTTTTACAGGGGAAAAAGACTTTAAATGCAGGCTGCAGAGCATTATTTTCCTCAATAAAGTAAGCTTATGTCTAGAGCTGAATTGATTAGTTGAAAAATCAATCAGCTGCCAACTATTGAATAATATTAATGATAAAAAAACACAACTATTTTGATAATGGATTAATTGTTTTGAGTCATTTTTCAGAAGAAAATTTCCAAATTCTCTGATTGCAGCTTCTCAAATGTATTGAATATTCTGTGTTTTCTTTAGTCCTCTATGACAGTAAACTAAACATCTTTGGGTCTGGGACTGTTGGTTGGGACAAAGAAAGACATTTGAGGATGACACCTTGGGCTGTGGTAAATTGTGAAACATTTTTCACCATTTTCAGAATCAGAAATACTTTATTGATCCCTGAGGGGAAACTGGCATTGACACTGACATTTTATGGACCAAACAACTAATTGATTAACCGAGAACATAATCGACAGACTCATCTTTAATGAAAATGAGTTGCAGCTCTACCTATTTCCATCCTACAAAAAGCCTATTTATTTTTCCTGACACCTCTCTGTTGCCTGCTGTTAGGAGTTTTGTACTGAAGCTGAAAACCATGATGCTGCATCCTCGATTCATCACAACATTTTTTTTTTGCATAATGTGAAATTACAGCTGACACTTTCATAATGTGGAACATTCAGCAATGCCTTTGATTGATAATAAGGTTTGGCCTAATAATTGACTTTTCCACAAGCTGTCTGCAGAGGTTTTCTGTTGTTACGCTACACAAGTCTTATAGAACATTAACAAAAGGCATGATTCAACTTTTTTGTGTTGAATTGTTGGTTTAAGTTGTAATTGGAAAGAAAAAACTTAAAAATCTGATTCTGTTCAACGTTTTCAAGCCAAACCGTGACACAAATCGAACTGTGGCTTAAAAAAAAAACAAAAACAGAACTGTGAACAAAGTGAATACAAGTTTGGACCAAACAGTACAGTCTGATTTTCATTTTAATAGCTTAGAGTACAGTAGTGTCTGTTGTGACAGAGAGCATAACATTATGTTCACCTCTTAGGCGCAACAACAGAGACCCAGTTGGATGAATTCGATACACTATACAAACCTTTTACTTTGCAGCACTGTGCCACAGATTAGCCAGTGTATGGGAAACACTGCTACAGCCTAAATATGGCTTGTGTCCTCTGGTTCAACTTCACCATTTGACTTGAAGCCAAAATACTGCCAGATTGGCAAAGTTGCTGTGTTTTTGGCCTTCTATTTTTTGTTTGTTTCTGCTAATGATCTTCTCCTGTCTAAAGAGCTAAAGGCAAAAAAGGACAATACTCTATGTCCAAGCCTTGTTATTGCAATGAAAGAATATAAAACCCTGGACAATAATATCTCCCATAAGCAATCACTTGGGGTCAGTAGAACAGTGTGAATGTGAACACTATTGCCCAACCTCAACAGGCATGGTCCCCAAGCAACTATCAACATGGGTAAGCACAAAACACAACAGCTGGTTAATGCTGTTTACAAAAGCATTCGGAAATATGCTAGATGCTATGAGGAAAGCGCTGTCTACTGACCAGTAGAAGCAACTATGGCCATTCTACCCCAGAAAGTTCCTCCTACAAACCAACATACAGAGGATCTCCAGGTGGTGAGCTTAGTAATATTATTTCAACATACTGACATTTCAAGAGAGTCAAGTCAAGAGAGCTTTACTGTCATTTCCACATACACAGAAACGAAATAGGGTACTCGGGGTTCAGCAGCAGCTGGATAGGTAATAGGAAATAAAATAAGATAAATAAAGTGACATGCCATAAAAGTGACACTGTTCTAATAAATAGTGCAAAAGTATAGCAGCAGCAGCAGCAGAAGGTAGATTGTAAATGAATTGCACTTGTGTTTGTTCATACATTCAATTCTTTTATTTCCATTGGCTGTAAACGGTAACCATGTGGTGGTAGTGGTTTGAAAAACACACCCCATGGGGTGAGTCACATAAGCAAGACAACAAGAGTGACGTATTGATGCTTGTAACCGCAAAGACCAACAAAGCATACACCAGTCTGGCTTTGGTATTTCCTTGTTGTACCAGCTCAACAATCGTATTGCACATGCGTCCCAAAAAGATCCTACTAAACGTCTACGAGTGAGTGACCAGAATTTGCCATGCATAGCCCACAGCAGCAGTACTGTGTGTGCCGTGGAAAAAACAGTTTACTTCTATGCTAAAAGGAGATGTGTGGGCACGCATCTCTGTATTGGAAAGCAATACAGAGCTTCGCAGACTCTGTGCTGCCTGAAAGGAGTGCTACACAAAAATGAAATACCTCTGCAACACCACTAACCTGAGAAATTTATTTTTGGCAGCTACATTTGACTCAGGCCCTGTGCTCTTAATGTGTTCATTCAGTGATTTGACACCTGACAATAAAGTCAGAGCTGGTCCATGTCAACATGTTTCATCAAAGGTGTTATTTGTCTGTTTTACAATAAATGCTTTGTTTTACTGAAACACAGGAAGTACTGAGAGCGGCACCAAAGATTTATATTTTTGTGCAAGATCTTAGATGCTTGTAATGATCATATAAGCACTTTCCCCATTTCTTTCATTTTCCCTTTTCCATCTTATTTTCATTTCCAACTGCTTTCTTTCTTTCCATCTCTCTCTCACTCTTTTAAATGTAATTTTATTTGTTTTTCTCATTTCCTTTTCTACATGGGTAGGGTCTTCAACTGGGTTATTGTACAGACCTTTTCTTTTTTCTTTTTGGTAATGGGAAGACATTTTTTGAATCTGTTGGCTCAAAGAATAAGAAATTACTCATTGCAATATGGTTTTATAATTCAAATGAACAGACCAGAAAGCATGTCTTTTTTTGCATTTTTGGAAATCAATTAGATGCAACTCTACTTGACTGCCTAAATGTGACACCTTAAAAATGTTTTTGAAGGTGTCACATTTAGACAGCCAAGAAGTTCAATGGATATTAAATGAACAAAGACAACTACAACTGGTCAGACCTATCGAAATGAATCTTCATTTCCAAAAGGTGAACTAGCATTATGCAGGCTCCAGTAATGAATGAAAGGAATTCAATTCAAGGCTCTTTAAATCACTCATTATGTCAAAACACTTGAGTTGCTTACAGAACAAGCTGCTCTGATATTCTCTGTATCATACCAAAGCTAGTTTGGAATAGGAGTTTCCAAAAAAATTATGGCACATGTTTGGTGATGAGAGTCACCCACTATAAGCAGTTCATTGATACCTTCAACCCTTCTGACAGGGACCATCATTTGTGGGGCAAAACAATAGAGCATCCTTGGCCTGTTTGCTTTACTCTTCAATGCTTCTCTCAAATAACTTACTATGTGCTAGGCCAGCTTGCATATACCTAGTTAAAAATGGCAGCAAGGTGTACCAGATATCAGGTGAAAGGCTATCAGTAAAATGGAAAATTGTGCTTACCAACCTCCTCGCTCACCCCTTTGCTTTACAGTAAAGGGATGAGCGAGGCAAAAGTACTAATGTTAGGGAGTCCAACTTGTTTTTGAAGGCAGCCTTGTTCACTCCTATTTCAGACACTTTATATCACAAGGATTTCATCTGGGCAAATAGGGCAAATCTATAGCGTCTCAACTGGGGGTAGAATGCAATTCTCTACTGCATGCCCAATTTGTGATTCAGGCTGAGAAGATGAGTGAGTTCATACAGAAATAGCTTGCCCAGTATGGTTCTAGTTAGCATTGTCTGATGCTGTGTTCTCCTTATAAGCTCCTTCTGAGGATCTGCCTGGCGGTTAAAAGTTAAACAAAGGGAGAAAATGGAAACACACAACTGTGCTAATTATTTACACAGAATGCCAAATATTAATATATCACATTTAACATCACTTGCTGCCATCTCATTTCTATGCCATCTGCCCCTTAACTATCACACCTTTACAAATACAGTGCTGGCTAAGGCTCTGCTTTTTTAAGTCTTTATCACTTTTGTCCCACTCATGCACACTCGCCCCGTTAATCTTGACAATGGGAACAACACTTCAAGGCTCCATAGGTCAGGCCCATTGCCCATTCAATAATGCGCTCAACTGAGCTGAAGAAAAAAAACTGTCCAAACAGTGAATGTGAATGGCTATGGCAAAAGTTACAAATAGAACACATGAAATGAAGGATACTACATCACAAGCCACATGATCGCTCTGAGAGGGCAAACTATGACAAACATTTAACCGGTGATGATAAAAGACCATCATATTGCCAACTCCTGATTAAAAGACTAAATGCCTTCCTAGATTGGCACAACTAAGTGTAGCAACTAACATTAGTGGTTGTCAGATCACCTGGAACAAATGGAAAAAAAGACAAGTGGAACACGTCTGACACTTGTCCAGGCCTGACAAGACAAGAAAAAAATTACAACGCATGGGTCCGAGAAACAAGTGGCTGGCCTGCATTCAGGTACATTTTCTCTTTATGCAACAGAGTGTACTGATGCATGCACTTAAAGACTGTCACTGCACAATGTGACTCGTTGAAAAGTTTTGAGTCATGCAGCAACTTTGCTAAATTGTCCAACTCAAAGGGAGGGAGAGAAAGAGAGAGAGAGAGAGAGAGAGGGAGTAAATATAAAGCCAGGAGAATAGTTGTCTATTATATTAAGTGCGATCCGCTATTGTCTTGACTAACAGATGTGCTGAGCTGGTGGATCCACAACAGTCAGGCGGTAGCTATTCTAAGTTAGCTATTTAGCAAGCTGCTAGCTCTAATGTTGCTGTGTATTGGCTACCTGCTGCTGTTGAGGTTGCTGACAGTAGCACACATTTCTGAAAACTACAAAATGCCACTTACCAAACAGGACTTCTTTAATACTGTACATTAGCCTGCTGTCTACCAAAGGGCTAAACAGAGCTGGCCGGGGCTTACTTGTCAGCCATTGGTCCACTAGACGGCTAAAGGCTGTTTCCAAGGATTATTCATTATCTGTCTGTTAAGTTCCACAGTGACACTTTGGCAATTTCTGGCTCAGTAGATGGTCAGCTTCTTTAATCTTTTCTATTGGTTATATATAACCAATAGAAGCAGCATATATATATATGCTGCTGTCTATCTTGGCCAGGACACTATGAAAGATATCTCTAATCTCAGTGAGGTATTTCCTGGTTAAATAAAGTTTAAATAAAATAAAACTGGTCCAGATTTTCAAATGACACCAATGATTTTACAAATACTGGTTGTCTATTTACATTTCAGCGGAACTGTAGTCACTTTCTCAATTGTAAATATCCCTAATTACCATCAGGGTTACAATACTTTTATCCCTTAACCTAAGAGCATGTAGGTCAAACTCAAAATGTCAAAACTGCAAGGGCTTAATAACTCAACTCGCTTGTCAACATCCCGGGTGGATTACATCAAGAAAAAACACCACATAAACATGAAGATTACTTTTATAATAGAGTGGGATTTCCTGATCCTTTTGCTTAATTAATTCCCCCCAATTGGACAGCTCTGAGTAAATCTTACTATCCAGGATGCCTCACAGCCACTCCTGTAACATAATAAACAAAATTATCCAACTAAAGACATAGTACCTAGAAATGAGTAAGGCTTAATTTATTCAAAAGGTTCGGTCCTATATCTCAAATTGATAGGCATGTAACATGTGTCAGAGGACTACACAGATGGGGATTTCCTGGGAAACTCAAAAAGGCCTACACATAAGGCAGGCTATCGATATTAAAAATCACTGGACACCCCCTACCACTAAATGAAACTGGACTCCCCACCAGGAGAGTCATTTATTTTGGATACTGTTGCACGACCGGATGTAGATCTAAAAATAATATTCCAGCTGCTTACAATGACCTAACATGTTGCTGGGCCCAGACAGACATAATTTAACTATAATGAATTTGGCCCAAGCAAAGCCAGGTCATTTTCATACACAGGGAAAATACAGTTCACTAAGTCCAGCCATTAGCTGCGTACAACCCACACTACAAGCTATGGCTGTATTTAAATTGCAACCTGGCTTCAAGTACGTACACCCCACACTTGTGCAGAGATGATTTATCACATCCAGTGGTATGTCACAATGGCAAGCAAACCCTCAAACTGGCATTTGGGACATTATTTCGCTGCCAGCTGGCTAAGCTAGCTCTACGACAGAACCTTTGTTATTGTGTGCAGTTGATCGCCGACAGATGCTAGCTAACTAATCAGCTAATTTGTTGGCACACTTTAGCTAACATTTAGACGCTGACACATCGACATAACGCCACATTTACGGTGCAAAGCTGCATTATTCGGAGAAGCGAACGCCAACCTAAAATGTTAATGAAAGAGAAAGTCGTTTACCTAGCTACACATTAACCCAGTGAGCTAATATCAGCCCGTTAGCTTGCTAGCTAGCCGCTTAGCATTCGCTCACAATGGCAGTATTGGCATTGGCCGACGCTGGATAGCACACCATCAGCTGGTGCGTTTGATTAGCCGCTGCTAGCTAGCCAGCTCAAGGTAGCTGCTAGCAATACCAGAGCTGCAGAAAAACACTTGTACCAGTAACATTTTGCTCTGTGGGCAATGGCAAATGCACCAGAAGGCATCAGTGTGCAGAGCATGATAAATGTCAGAAATTGAATTCACCAGTTCATCTTATACAGACTTGCAAGTGCTAACAGTGGGATAGCTACTGATCAGTTTGGTAACGTTAGCGCGATGCCTGTGCGCACTCACCAGGATGAGTAGCCTTGCTCCGCCATATCGCCGAAAACAGTGGGCTCTGCGACTGTGGCTAACACAGATTCAGGTCCCAGTGACAACCCGTTGGGACCTCGAAGACGTTTTCTGTCTTTTCTTGAAAATCAGACGTCCTAGCAGTTACTTTTAGACGACAACATGGTGATACATCCGAGCCCCAGCTAGTAATCACTAGCTGAATATCTTGCAATCGAAAATGTAGTGATGGTTCGCTATCGTTAGGTGGCCAAGACAAAGCACCCCGAGAAAAAAACTAATGTTATTTTCGTCGGTTTCGCTAATGTCCTGCCGTCACCCTAGCCAAAGAGGCTCGGTCTCCAACGATGCTACACCCACTGTAAATCCATATTCAGAGTGCTGTATCCAGGCTAAATTCGTGTATTCCTGAAGCCTGCACCCCTAGCCGTAATGGAAGACGTTCAGCTTTGTTTTCTGTAGCGAGAGTCACGGGGACGCGCAAAATCGCCCTGCTGTAGAGGTTTACAAGTAGGACGTGCACTGAAATGCTTTTGTGCACTGAAAACGCTTGCACCGGTCTCTGTTCAGTGGGTAGCGTTGCAGCCTATCATATACACCTACTACTGAGGCATTTGTCAATCTTTAATATCCCATCGATTGTAAAATGCAGTGACCGGTGCAAAATAAAAGAAATAATCGCCCAACGCCTCATCTACTAAAATGTAATCATTACACTGTAATCCTAAATGCAATTACGGTGGGCAGCCTTATTTATCTCCTGATTTCCAATAAGCAGAGTTAATGCTCCAGAGGTTTGCTTTCTACCTCTT
>OMLB01007500.1:2260-20492 GCA_900302555.1 Myripristis jacobus | reverse complement strand
TATGTGTGTGTGTGTGTGTGTGTGTGTGTGTGTGTGTGTGTGTCTCCATTGATCACGACTGCATTAATTCATTCCTTTTGTGACCCAACATAGCCTTTGGATACACCGCGCAGAGTGCCTCTCCAAACACTTCAACTGAGAGGCCCAATGCACACCTCACATTATACGCATGCACACACACACACACACACACACACACAGAAGCGTTCACACCCCCTGCCTTGCCATCCCACAGCCCTCTGGCACTGTTTCTCCCCAGCTGGGATGTTCAGCTAGCAGTCAGACTGTTCTGCCCCTCTCCCCCTTTTCTTCCCCATTCCTAGACTTCCTCCTCACAAACACAACATCAGCCTCGCTCTACCTCTGCTGTTTACCCTGCACGTTTCACCTCTGTCGATAAAAACTTCAGTGGGAGATGTGTAGGACAAGGTGCCATAAGCCTGAACCGCCCTCACCCCACCATCGACCACAGCACATCATAATACACAGACCACGCTGACCCCAGGCCTGCCCTGGCCGTGGTCTGCTTCCTCTTCTGTGAAACAGTGAGGTGACTTTAGCAGTGGTCCTTGTTATGTCATCTAAACCTGTTGCATGTGCCTGTGAATAAGGATGTGGCCTTATGTGGTTTTGTAACTTGATAGTTTATGTCTGCATAAGAATTACTGTCAAAGCAGTACAGTATGAAAGAACATCAGCTTATAAAATCTTTTAGTCTCATATTCAATGTTGTTTGTTTGGCTTTTTTTCAAAACAGGTGAAGGAAAAAGCTGTCAGCGGAATGAGATGATTCCACTTGTTTCCAGTGGTAATCAACGTGTTTTTATAATTTTCTTGAATCAAGTGATGTTTTCAAGTGATGTGTTTTGATAGTAGTACGCTGATCTACCTCATTCTGCCTTGTTACAACATATTTACACTTGTTCCCAGGAAATGTTTTTGAAGAAGTGAAACTGCACTGTAAACAAGTGGGATCGTCTCATCCCACTGGATGATTTTTTTCTTCACTTGTTATAAGAAAAACTAGATTTTAAGAATGAATATGAGACATAAGATGCAGTTTCACTCCAAACTGATATCTCACTTTGCAACGAAACTCTTCATGTGTTCTTAATTAATCTGCATGGATAAATCATGAAATAGAATAAAATGCTCCTCTATATTGCTGCAATTATTGCTCCACTGAACCCTTACAAACTGTGACTCTTTCAGCTTTTGAATCGTACACTCTTTCTCTTATTCAACAAAAGCCAAAATAACTCTGTGTTGCTTGACTTTACGTTGGGTTGTCCTGGGCCATGCCACATAACGAATCTCTTTTCTTGGAACGTGTCATAGCTTACTTGACATTTAAAACCACACAACAGTTGCTCACAAATTTATTATTATCAGATATGATAATGGAAAATTTGTGTCATCCACAACAAAATTCTATCAAAATCAGGCTCATATTGTATAAAGGATATATATATATGGAGAGAGAGTGAGAGAGAGAGAGAGAGAGAGAGAGAGAGAGAGAGAGAGAGTGAGAGAGAGAGGATATAGGATCGCATCAGGGGTGCAAAGACACAGTTGTATTGGCATACACATACTCATAAATACTGATAGCAGAAGTGTTTACTAATAAGTTGGTCTAAATAGAAAATTGTTTACAAAGACAGGAAGGAAAGGAGAGGGGTTAAGTAGAAAGAACCAGTGCAAAGCTAACCTTTTGTGTATTAAGAGATATTTTATTCATTATATGAATCATTCTTGCTCTTTACTACCACTATTCCTAGTACTGCTGCTCTAGGACCTGTGTGTGTGTGTGTGTGTGTGTGAGAGAGAGAGAGAGAGAGTGTAAGAGAGAAAGAGTGAAAGAACAAGCAGGCTAAGGCACAAGCCTTAAGATGTGAATTAGGTCATTTTGTCTCTTGGGAATGTTACAACAAGAAAGACACACAGAGGGGAGGTTAAGGTAAAGGAATCAAGACAATAAGGAAAACACAGATAAAGAGAGAGAGAGGATAGTAAGGAAAAGTAGCATGATGAAATGATGATGCTTGGGTATGCTCCAATATGGTTATGTCAGCAGCACGCACAAACACACACACACACCCACACACACACTGCTGACATTCAACGGTGGGACAGCTAGGACCAGTAACCCCTGTAATTCCATGGGACTCAAACCACTTATCAGTGCCTGTCAGAGAGTCACTTTTGAACCACCTTGTTGCACTAGTGCTCCCCTCAAGCCACTACTCTCTATCATCTGATCCCCACCTCCAAAGCCTTTATCCAGATAACCATGGTCAAATGTCATCTGTTGGAGAATGTAACTCTGCTCAAAGCATTTGACAGACAGCAACATTTGGGAGGTGGCCAACCTCGACCAAATGAACTCAAACATTTTACTGCTATAATGTTGATTATATGCATATACATATATATGCAGAGTAATGTTTTGGGCTACTACCAGAAAGATGTTTAGGTTCTGATTTCACAAAGCTACGGATGATTACAGACAGTCAGCTTTATTTTTATGAATCAGTGACACACAACATAAACTGCAGTCATGAGTGCACAGGCTGTGGTGACTGATTTCCGTTAGTTTCATGGCCAAAGGCGCTGCAAAACTATTTTACAGATGATCACACTCACATCTGAACAGGTGCCGGGCTGAAAAATGTCCAGCAGAAAAATGCCAAAAAAACATGCTTAGTTTACCACATACCACGTATTAAATACCCAGATAACTTTTCATGCTATGGGGGCCTCCAGGTTTAGTGTTTCCAAAGGTGTGCAGTGCACATGTGGCGCAGCTGGGAACAGGGTTGCATTAGGATGAATTCATTAACAGTAGGTGTGGCAGATCAGGATTCAATCATGATCAATCAAATCACTTTTTTTCCTCTCCTTTAAAAGCAGTGCAGCTCTGTGTCACAATGCTCTAACAATTCTGTAATAGCTGAGAACAGACTGGAGTGGTTCTCCACAAAAGCTTCTCCCAGGAGGAAACTGATGTCCTTGTGCAGGCAGAGCAGAATCGCTGGGACATTAAATAAGCTGCCGGTGGCAGATGTTGTGAAATTAGCTCGGGAGGACATAACACATTTGGTTACAGTGTTGCTCTGGTCCTGGAAGAATCATTGGCCAATGTAGGAAATGGCTCATTGATATTAGACAAAGAGCCAAGCAAGTTGGCAGCAAACTGAAGGGACAGTTTGGTTACGGAAGAGAGAGTGGAGGTTGTATGTGTGGGGGGGTGGGGGTGGCGGGCATCCACCAGCCAGTCACTGATATCTATAAAGGATTCAGTCGCCTCCACAATCCCTACACTATGTGGTGTGGCGCATACTATGTTGGATGACAATCACTTACATATGTGTATACTGTCAGAATGAAAAATGTTGTCTTATATTTTTTCTTGCTTGAGTGATTTGTATCTGTGAAGTTGGCCAGCATATCATCTTCCAAAAGACTTGGAAAGCTTTTGAATAGGATCTGTTGATGGCACACATTGCTTGGTGAAGCTACAAAAATAGCATACAGTATGGCTGCGCTTTGCTCCATTCGCTTTTTGACATGGTCTTAGCCAGTGGGTGATACAAGCACAAATTCCTGTAATTGTTGACACCAAAATTGCAGTTCGCTGGCTGATTGTTACTGACACACCCCTTACTTCTTTTTTCTTCTCCCGCCTTGGGCAAAGTCAGGATCACGGCGAGTCACCAAAATACCAAACAGCCTCAGGCGAAAAGAAAACCTGTGTATGCCTGACAAAAATGCCACTTCTGTGGCACAAAGCCCCGCCATCTGCCATGAGCTGTCACAAAAACAGAGCCCCTTGTCTCACCTTTCATTTTGGTACTATTTTTACACAGGTTTTCATCAGTGGTGCAGGCTGTCCTGTGTCAAAACATATGTTGGGAGACAGGGTGGCAGAGTCAGTAGCAAGGCGGGAGGACCTGGGTTCATCCAGTTATGTTGGCAAGAATCAGTCCTGGTGTCTTTGAGCAAGACACTGAATCCCCAGCAGATTCAGATGCATAACATGTATAAGATGTCTGTGTGTGTTTAAAAATGTGGGAACAAAGACACCCATAAAGTGCTTGTAGATCAAGATCTTCACGATCTTCGACTCTTATACCATTCAGCAGCAAACACTGATCATTTTTGGTTTATAACATGTAATGTGTTAAGCTCAAATTGCAGGCATGAATAGCGAAAAATCTGAACAATTTGCAAGTGAATCTTGAGAATGGGGATATTTTAGTGTTTTGCAGGTATTTGTCAGGACTCAGGACATTCAGCTAGAAACCAAGGTAATCCCTGGTTCCTACTATGTGGTAAACTATGCACTGGTCTGGTCAGTGTAACTCAGTGTGCTCTGGACAGCTGATGCATGGACATGTGATGCTTTTCAGTAAGAATCAACACCATGCTGCTGCCTACTGAGTGAACAACACTGACGGCAGTTAAAGCCCCAGTCCTCAATTTGGGCAACCCAGCAGCTATCTTGAATTTGAGAAAATATGCAAGGCTACACTTGAGATGTGATCGACCATAACTTGCTTATGTTGGAGGAGCTGAATAATTTTTGAATCATAATCAAAGCATAACACACTTTCAAAACATAACACACTCTCCTACTCTGTATATGTAGAGTTGGGAGCAGAAATACTGTCAAGCAGAAAAAAACTGAGTGCTTCTGCTGATGATACAGAAGAACAGAGGGGCAATTTAGCACCTAAGAAAAGCAGCACTTAAGTTGCTGCAGTTGCTGCAGATGGATTTTCATCAAAAGCAGGTACTGTGTAAATCATAGTTAAGAAAGGCAATGATATCCACATAAAAACTGGGTTTATTGCAAGATTTTATTTATTGTACACATTATTTATTTTATGTAATGACAGCTTTTATGGAAGCTGTAATGTTTCTCCTGTGGACTCATTTGTTAATTCAGAAGTTAAACATCTGCTGGACGCAATTTATAACATTACATCCTTATAAAGTTTCCCTTTGGGGATCAATAAAGTGATTTGATTCTGACTTTGATATAAAATACAGAGCAGTAAATTCATTGCCATATTGTGCTGTTATGCTAGCGCTCCATAAAGTATATCAAATAGCATAAACAATAAACACAAACCTAGAGCTTAAACTATATTGCAAGTCACACTGCAGTCACAATTAGGAAAATTGCTATTAGATAACTTATAACCGTAGAATAATATGCTAACTATATTGTAATTAGGCTACTTGATAAGTATTCTTTTTTATATCTGAGGCAACCCAGAGCTAGACACCCAAAAATTGTGATTCACAGTCCTCATTCAGTCTCACATGTGCAGTAGGTGCATCAAGTGAATGTAGACTCTGATGTAATTAGCCTGAAGCAACTGCAGGCGCCAGAACACTCCAGGGTAGTGTGTAGTATTTCAGCATGCTGTAGTATAGCATCTAGCTATGTATGAAATATTAACCAGTTCCTCAAATGGGACTTCACTTCAAATGCCTGCCTCTGCATTGCATTCCAAATATAAAAAGCCTAGTTTGTACGCATGTCGCCACAATCAGCAAAGAGGAACGCAATGTGATGGGGGTGGAAAGGAAGGGGAATTCTTGTCCTGTCATCATGATCCAAATGACAAGATGTGAACAGCAGCTGTTTTCTCCGCAAGCCGCCTGCAAAGGCATTAGAGTAGAATTGAGAAGTGGCTCCTTGCTCCTTGTTGGATTGTCTTGTGTGTGGCTGCGGATCTGAGTCTCAGAGGCAGAGCAGGACAGCACTCAGCGGGCCTTGACTAACAATAATAAGATGAAGAATCTCATTTTCAAGAGGAAAAGCTGAATCAACAGGGCAAACGCAAAAACACGCATACACATACATACGGCTATAAAAAAGGCCATGTCTGCATACCACATAAATAATTCATGCAGTTCCTGTGCACAATCTTCATCGATGCCAGAAGGCAATAAACATTTTTTTTTTCTCTCTAACTGGAATGTACCTATATGAAATGGTACAGTAGCTGAGATCAGTGCTTGGGGGTACATGATGACATACGTTTCATTAAGCTGCTGCTTGCTACATTAGGATATATTCACCCAATCTGAAATAAAAGATGTAAACAACTACTCATTGTACAGGAACAGCTGCGGAGCCTTTAGGTAACCTTAATGGCTATGGAAATTTAGCCATATTACAAGTCAGTTGAACTGACCCGATAACCAATTATTCTCAATATGGTCAGCATATGGTATTAGACTGATTTATGAGGACACAGTACAGTATAGCGGCCAGGCACAGAGTGTGTTGCCTGGCCGACGATAATGATAATGATAATGAGGTCCCTGATGATGAAACTGCCGAAAAACTGCCTTGTTTAAATGCAACTCGAGGATTCTTCATTAAAGAGATAGGTGTAAGGAAATAACTAGGAGGCTGTGTGGAGAGATTGAAGAGAAAAGGAAGGGGCAAAATGCTTAGGTTTGAGGTGGGAGAGCAAAAATCTATCTGTATATCTGTGAGAGGCAATAAAGCTGATGTTGAATGCAGAGTGAGCGATGGGGCTTGGAAAAAAAAGAAAAAAGAAGAGGAACAGTCATGGGAGAAATGAAGATTGAGAAGAAGATGAAAAGCCAGAGGAAGAATAAAAGGCAGAGACAAAGCATGATGAGAGACAGACGTAAAGAGCACGAGGGACTGAAAGTGAGAGCAATCCGTGAGAAAGTCAGCGCCGTGTTGTGTGTGCGCAACAGAAAAGTGCTTTTGTGAAATATTCAGTGCGATAGAGGACTTATAGAAGTGAAATCCCTTCACTGGAGAGACGAGAGAAGAGAGGAAGAAGAGCGAAGAGGAGGAGCAGAGGAAGGAGGTGAAAGGACTGGGGAATGGTGATTGAAGTTTTGGATGAGAGTCATAAGGCAGGAGACAATTTCAACACAGAGGCCTGTGCTGTGAAGCCCCGTGTAGGACTGTCAAGGCCCTCTCTATTTTTAAACAGTGTGTGGGTACGCTGCTCTCACCTTATAGCATCCAGTATACCTGTGGAGCATGCTGGAGGTGTGCTTATGTAGGATTTTGCACCATGCTGCCATTTTAGGAGGAGCAAAAACAGCCTCTGGATATCAAATAATAACAACATAACATACCAATATTGATCCCCATGCAGAATTTCTCTTTTAATTTCCCCCATTTATGGTGCAAATTCAGCAGAATTTAGACCCTAGGTGCTTCAACTGAAGGCCAGTCACAGACGGAGTGATGACAGACTCATACAGGTGTCACTGAGCAGCACATGTTGCATCAAAGTGTGTAAGAAACTGTGCACATCACATTGGTACAGAAGCGAATGTACTTGCTAATATCTTGGTAATGACTTATCGTTTGAGATTAGCTCGTGGATGATAGATTGTAATGCAATCTTACAATGAAAGCTGTCCTCATGATCTGATCTGTCTCAAACTATTTTTTTGCAAATTGATGCAAAAAAAAAAATCTGATTTTTTTTAAGGGATTAAGGGATTCATTAAGGGATACAGAACTTGTTGCTGGGAATGCGAGCAGCATGCTCTAAAAGACAAAAACAATCTAAGAACATATAATGTAAAATAGAAGCTATAAAACATAAAATAGGTAGTCCAATCGGGTCCTGATATAAGTAAATTAAAAATGTCTTGTGCTTACTGTCATCATAGGGTGCAGAAAACATGAAACTGCAAGAATCTGGAGTCAGAATCAGAAATTAGCTGATTTCTCCTGAGTCAAATGATCGGTGTTGCTGGAGACTAAAAGCTACTTTCACTCTGGCCTTAATAGTAGCCTTAGTGTTAGCTCAGTACACTGATTTTGCCCTGTTCCCGGATATAAATCCATCATTATACCAAGGACTATTTTTCTAATCTAGCATTTTATCAGAAGAGGCAAGGGCTACCAAAGTGCCTCAGGCAAATATGGAGCGAGCAGTGGAGTCAGGTGTGGACTCTTTCCACATCAACTCTGGCATTACAAACCTCCAAAGTGCGAGTTTTTACCCAGTGAGCTCTTCAGCAGTGTTGGCTATGAAAACATTTGCTACCATTTTGCTGCAGTGCAAGAAAGACCTGTCGCTATTTCAGTTCGAATAAACAGGATATTTTCACTTTGCTGGACAATTGGTCTGATCATTACCGTGCAAGGGCAGAGCCTCTTAAGCCCACCCATCCCTGCTGGAATGTATGATTATAGAAAATGTAGCCCCTAAAAGTCCATTTTATTACAGTTTACTACAGAAGTCTTGGATCTTGGTGGATGACAATGTTGTTATTCAAGAATACTAAATTTGAAAAAAAAAAAAAATCTGTTTTTCATTGCTCTAGGGTTATAAGAGGTGAGCCAGTTGAATTAATATAACGTTTTCTAGGGCTGTTCATTCGCTAACATAAGTGTGTGTATACCCAACAGGAGGACAATAGAGGCTGGGCGGTTTTGTTGGCTTGGTCGACCTGGCTTACCTGACTGGAGAACGGGTCAATCAGACGGTGAGGGGTCCCCAGCATGGCCTTGGACGTCGACCAGCCCAAGCAGAGTATGGATGGAAATTTGTTTTTTTGTGTGTATGAGTTGGTCAGTCTGCCCATAACTCATCCTAACACTAGCACAATCACTGTCTAAATACTACAAATCCAATAATTCCTAATTTTTCCATCATCATCATTGTCTACTTCCACCATATTGTTTATAGCCAGCCTATTGTAATTTCCTAGTTTGAGCTTTCTAAATTTCGGCCCTCCAGTTCAACCCCTTGCTGCCATCATCTTCATTCAAAGCTTCTCTGAAACTGCATATTCTGCAGGTAATCCAAATTTCTAATCAACTGAGCAAGTGCCTGTCACTGCAACCAGCAATGCGGCCACAGCAAAACATTCATTACCAGTGGCATACCCACTTTCCTATTCCATTTGTGTGTGTTTTTCTTACTAATTGTATGCAATGGGATCACTTCCCCTTGTGCCTGTAGGCCTTAACTGCATTTCGTCCAGAGTCGTGGCCACATACACATCAAAATCCACATACGTGCACACATGTACATCCCACACATGGGCCTGCACATACAAACACACACAAAAAGGCACTATAAATACAGTGTGGAGGTAATGTTCATCGTCTAAAGTAGGCGGATTAACTGGAACCAGGTCAGAGGAAAGGCAGAGCATGCTCTAGCTTTTCTCCTATTTAGCTTTTTTTCCCCTCGCCTATTTTTTTTTCTTATTGCTTTTTTGGCTCTTTTCTTTGCTGAGGTAGACACAAGCAGTTAACCCTTCCACCTCCCACCCCAACTTGTTTCTTAACTTCTTAGCACCGCTGCTTCACATACAAACGGCTATTTCAAGAACACCTGTCACTATGTATATAGGATTTTTTTGCGAGTGGATAATCCGTCGGGTGTGCATGTTTGTGTTTATCGATGTATTCAACAGAGATGTGTTTCTGCACTCTTGCCCTCATGTGCTGTCATTTGTGTGTACCTCTCTGCTCTACTGCGCTCTGTGTGTGTATGCACATCTGCCTTTGATTGAGAGAGGGAGGGAGAGAGAATGAGGGACTTTGAGTATATGTGTTAGCATCAATATCTTGTTTCTCGTGGATGACTAGATGCATGCACCCAATCGATGCTCAGTGGGATACCTCAGTAAAGATGCAGAGATCCTGGGAGAGAGAGAGTGGAAGAGAGAGCTTAAGAGGGTGAAAGAGGGGACGGACAGAGAACAGAAGCTAGAGGGCTGATGGAGTAGAGGTGGTAGATGGAGGAAGGGTGAGGACTTGTTTTTCATTTCATGAGTCCAAGTAAAGAATGCAACCTCATTGAAGAATCTGCCTCTGCTTCAAACCACCTCAGTATTAAACTCATCCATCCTGAGAGAGAGAGAGAGAGAGAGAGAGAGAGAGAGAGAGAGGATAAGAGGATAAGAAGGAGACAGAGACACAGAGAATCTATGTGTCTGCAGAGCAGTCATCTTTCACCTGTAGCTCGCAGATCTTCGCTTGCATAATGCAATGCGAGGATGAGGCCTCCTTTATGACCAGCTGAGCCAATAAATCCGGATCAGTTCTAACCTCCTTTCTGCCCTACTCTCTCCTCCTTTCTGTTTCTCTGTTCTGTGGTGTCAGAAGAGAGGTCCAGCCACTGAACTCTCTACAGCCCAGACACACTTCCTGTTTCCTCTCCAGAGAGGATGCTCTCTGTTTCATTTGCATGGAAGCTTCTTATTATACACGGATACAAAGCAAGGAGCGCTTTTTGGGTTGTGAACCCATTTTGTCCGCGAGGTTTCATAAAAATTTGACAACCTAACAAGGAAATGCCACATGACTAACATAGAATTCCATGCGGTGTCACCGGTTTCCATGGTTATCAAGCCTCTTGCAAAACTAGACCATAAATCAATGTGACATAAATGTAACGCTTGCTACCTTCAAGCTAGCTAGCTAATGCTGAATTTAGTTACTTCTGGTAGGATGACTAGCGGCTATGTTAGGCAAATTGCATTATGGTGCCAAAATTTTCAGCTCACTGCACAGTCTTAAGGGTTATCCTATGCAGCAAAAGAAACACTCAATGTCTCCTTAAAATTTCATAAATCAGGACCTATACTGAAATGTGTCCTTATATGTTTTCGAGTTTAATGAGACACATCCAAGCGCATTTCCTAAAAATGCAACCGTAGGAAGCTTCCTTGCTTCTTTTGCTCCAAGCATCTCAACAGAACTCAACAGTCTTTTCTGTTCTGTCTATTCTCTATCCACACATCCATCCATCATCCATCCATTCCACTCCATTCACCTGATGTCAATGCTGAGAGTGAAACGAACAAGACTTTATAATAACAAATCCTTAGATGGTAGTGTTTCACAAACATTTACTCTGAATTAAACCACTTCCTTCCATCAAAAAGTACATAATGCGACAACCAGAATGGTTACACTAACCAAAACGATCACAGAAACAGCAGTCACAGAAAAATCCCTGTATTTAATGTCAGTTTAAATGTGTTTGCTGTGCTGCAACAGCTCGCAATTGTATATATTGTCTAAGTTTTCAGGGGAATTGCTACCAAAAGATGAGGGATCGCTTTTTGGCAGCCATAATTATGATCGGATGGGAGCCACATTTGAGGGACTGATAAAGCAGTGGCATGTTGGATCCATCTTTACAACAGCTTGGGGTGTTACATAAGGGGTGATGTAGCTGGGGCTGGTGGAGATAGGACAAATGACAAATCCCAATGACAAATATAACTAGGAAGTAATATGTGAGTGCTAATGTAGCACAGAAAATGAAGTTATTATTTTCTTTGACTTTGAATTTGCCTCATAATTATGGCAGTAAACATGATTAATCTTGGGTGAGTATTTATTTAATGGGTTTCATTTGTACACTTTATACTAGTTTGTCACTGATCTGTGTCCTAGCTCTGCTGGCCCAGATTCTAGCCCAGTTTCAACACTTTCCAGCTGAACTGCAAGGGACAATGTGCCAGGACGGCCAAACTCTCCGGGTTCAGCTTTGTTCAGTCTCGACCGCCTGGCAAAACCCCTAAATAATACAGGCGTAGAATCAGACAATGTAAAATTGGGCCAGGTAAAACTAGAGTACACTGCTTGGCCTCCAGGGGGGTTTTCTGGGGTAAAGGAGAGTAAGCTAGGCTCGTCTGACTGCCTCTTCTCTCTCTCTGTCTGTTTCCTCCTTTACAAAAGGCCACTGCAGTCATTCACACCAGTTGTAATGATGGAGATAAATAAGGAGAGGGAGAAAAAGAGGGCAAGACAGAAGCAAAGGGAAAAAAAGGAAAACGCAAGATGGCCCGAGAGGAAAGAGAAGGGGGACAGAGAGAGAAAAGAGAGAGAAAGAGAGAGAGGGTATGCGTGTGCGCGTGTGTGTGTGTGTGTGCGTGTGTGTGTGGGGGGGTTATGATGGGGGAGAGGTGGCGAGATGACAGATGAGGATATAAAGACAAAAAGGAGCACGTATACAGGCTCTATAATAAATGCCACTTTAATGAAGTGCTCTTTCAGTCACTCTGTCTCCATCTTACTCCTCTTCCTCTAATCTGTCTTTCCTCTCTGCACCCAACTGTCTTTCTCTGTCACTTCCTAGCTTTCCTTCGTTCCTTCCCTCTTTCTCTTCTAACACTGGAGAGCCATGGGGATAGCATAACTCATTACTAATTCATTGTTTCTCGCTGCATATGCATTTACTAGCCTTGAGTACTGCTTAGTTCAGTATCCTACAACAAAGTGTAGCAAAAACAGATCTTTCATTTGTACCATAAAAGCTGCCTCCCAACTCTGAGGTTTAGATGAGCTTCTCGTCTGTCTCTTCCACTTTGTCAGACAGTTGGTTTTTGGAGTGGAGTTCAAATACAGGTGGGTAAAGATTTAAACTATCAATAGCTACGTTTCCCTCCAACCGCCAAGTTAATTTTAGTGAACTTTTGAAATGCTGCACAAAAAACGTGAGTTGATGAGTTAATGTGAGCATAAAAGGAAGCTACAGCTACATTGTTATTTGACCATACAAATAATTTGCAACATCAAAGGAAATTTATTGAAGTGTTCAGTCTGTATAAACTAAACCATCATAAACTGCATAAAAATGCATGGATGGAAACCCAAATTTGTTTCATGGTATACAGAACTGCGACTATCTGACACAAATCAGCACAGCTCACTTGGCAGTACATTATTTTATAGTGTTTGTGTGAATGTGTATGTGCACCCATGTGTGCATACATGCAATGCTTTGTGAACCGCAGTCTCACTCTGGCCTAACGTTAAGCAGCAGTAATGAAGATTTCTAAGATGAGTTTAATTCCTTCTGTGCTGTACTGTGATGTTTCTCATGTTTCTCGTAGGTACCAAAACTCAAGGGTAGAAGATGAGTCATTGTTTTAATATAAACTTTTCATTCTCTATGGCCTCTGGCTCACTGCAACAGTTAACAGACAAATAGAACCCATAACACATATGCCAAGTGTGTGTGTGTGTGTGTGTGTGTTTCTGTCTGAGAGAACAGAAAGGCACATCCTAAAGTAATTTCTAAAATTCTTTAATCATTTCTGCCTCTGAAGTTGGAGGGTGGTTGTGTTATGTTGTTCTGTTTGTTAGCAGGAACTCTCTAAAACTGTCTCTAAAAGTGTGTTTTTTTTTAATTGCCTTACATTTAATGAACGATTAGCCCTCTTCTGAGCTGTATTTGTTGGTGATCCAAACCTAAAATTTCTGCTTTTGCACATAACTATTATGCTATGTTCAAGAGCTGGCCGATAAGTCCACCATCTGGGACTTTCTCATCGGCGACTAGTAGTATTGCATTCATGAACTATTTTGCAAGAAAATCAAACCTGGAAGACAAACAATTAACAAACTGTTGCAAGACAACTTGGCAGCAAATTTTAAGGTCTTCTCAATTCCTAACATTGTTTAAATGTTTACTGCAAATATGTATAGGATTATTTCATGTGTTGTTGTTTATGATTCATGGTTTAAAAATGCCTCATTTTGTTGTCACTATACTCACCTGTATTATGAATTATTTCCTGTATGATTTGAATTTATCCAGTTGAGTTTTTTCTTTTCTTTTTTTTTTCTGAACATGTCATTACCCTGACCATTGCTCCTGTAGAGATGAAGGTGACTTGAAAAGATATTCAGAGCACCTACTGTAAGTGTTTAAATTGAAAGAACGAAAGAAAGAAAGAAAGAGAGAGAGAAAAAGACTAAGGGGACTCAGCTGGGGGAGACAGAGAGCAGATGAGATGGGGGCGTGGGAAAGCAGGAAGGCAGAAGATGAGCTAAAGAGGAAAGACGTGGGGTACCTCTAGCACCAAACTCACTTAAGGAAAAAAGTAAACATATGCTGTACTTGAGTGCGGGACACACACACACAAACACTCACACACACTGACACATAAATACATTACTACACACAATGTGTAGTTTATCCTGCAGCTGATCCTTATGTAACAAAGGTGGCCTGGCAGAGCACCCAGTGCAGGCCGTGTGTAATTTCTGATTTTTTTTTTTTTTTTAATCTCAGCCCAGCTGGCTCCACTCTTTATCCAATACCTGTGTGTTTACTTATAGTACACACAACGTTCACTGATTTCACTGAGTTCTTACCCACTCTGACTGAAGCACTGCTTGTTAGTGAAAACAGCTGCTGTAGTGCTGGTTAGAGCAAAAACCTTCAGTCTCTCAGGCAGTGATGCAGGCCTGATAATAAACGAGTTCTAGGAGCAATTTTATGGCAGAGCTCCCTCTTTGCACTCTACCTGCACTGGCTGTGTAACTGAGTCTCTACACTGCCCTCACCAGCCCCACAGGACCAGTCATGATCATTTGATGGTGAAATTATCTGTTGTTATCTTTGATGCTTGAGAATCAGAGTTAAGCTCTGCCTAACAACAGAAGCATTTACACTTCACTGCCCTGTGACAGTAAATTTTCTACACACCTAATTTCAAAGAAGCCATTTTGACATGAACAGCAGGGTAAACAAGTAGAAGTAATAACACAGTAAAAAAAAATTATAAAAGGAGACAGAGCACAATGAAAACAAAAACATGAAGAGGCATCACAAATCAAAATAGTGTACTTGATAACTCAAGCACAAAAACACTTTGAAAAAAAAACAAAAGATAGGTCCTCAGCTGTGACTTACAACACCCAAGAGAGTTTGCTGACCTGACTCCCAGGGGGGAACTGTTCCACAGCCTGGGACCCAGGACAGCGAACGCAAAGCCCCCTCTGTTTCCGTCTTGAACGAGATACAACTAGCAGGCCTTACTCAGAGGACCCGAGAGGCCTAGCAGAGGTCTAAGGCATTAGTAGTTCACTAATATACTCAAGAGCTAGATTATTTAAATACTGAAAACTTGAATTGAATCCTACATTTTGTTGGAAGCCAGTGCAGTGACATCAGAACCAGGATGATGTGAGAGTGATATGAGGTCTTAGTGAGTAATCTTGCTGCAGAGTTTTAGACTAACTGTAACCGGGTAACAGTGTCTTGGCTTAGGCAGGGATAAACAGTATTACAGTAAGTGAGAAGACACAAAGGCATGAATAACCATTTCCAGCTGCTGGAAAAATAAGAGTAGATGTATTTTTGCAATATTCCTCAGGTGAAAAAAGCAGGACTGAATAACTGTATTGGCATGCTTATCAAATTTCACCTGGTAGTCAAAGACGACACCTGAGTTTTTGGAAAAAGATTTTCCACTGGTAGCCAATGGACCAAGGTGCTGGAGTAGAGGCCTGATCTGGGGTGAATAAAAACAGAGTTTCAGTTTTACTGTGAAGAAAATTGATGCAGTTGAAACTGAAGAGGACTTTAAGACATCCAGTAACTAATTTCGGCTAGACACTGGTGCAGAGTAGTTAAATTTGAGAGATTGCCGGGCCTAATGGATAAGTGGAGTTGTGTAACGTCAGTAGCAATGATAAAACAGGCAACCAAACTGAAGGACAGGCACCCTTAGGGAAGCATATAGAATAAAAATAAAATGGGTACAAGAATAGATCCCTGAGGCACCCCACAAGTCAGCGGAGCACAGGTGGATACCTTGTTATTAGCTGATACAAAAAACTTCCAGTTGAATAAATAAGATCTGGTGTTACACCACATACCTCAAATTTTTCTAGCCACAGACAAATCTGAAAGAGCTAAAATTGCAATTTCACTGTGATGTAAATGCATGAGAATATCATTCGTAACCTTGAGGAGAGTTGCCTCAGTGTTTTGTTTCTGACGAAAGCCTGATTGGAATTTATCAGATATGTTGTTTTCTTCAACCAGTTCCAGGAATTGCTTGCAGACCAATTTCTCAAAAATATCTGATGTAAAAGGTAACCTAGAAATAGGTCGATAGTTTGTTGGTATGCTAGGATTTAGGTGCAGTTTCTTTAGAATCTGTTGAACTGAGGCCAATTTAAAGGATTCATGAACATTGCCTGATGACATGGACTGGTTCATAATAGCATGACCTCTTTAAGTAACCTGGGAGGCACAATGTCAAGGGGACACATGGAAGAATAAGTGCCGGAAACGGTATCAATCAAATCTCTAAAGGGAGATGAGAAAAAAATGATCTCGTAAGATGGGACGGGTGTGAGATGTAGGGACTGGGGGGCTAAGGGCACAACACATGCTCTTATTCTGTTGAATTTATCTGCAAAAAAGGATAAGATTTTTTCAAAACCCTCCACCAAAGGTGAGGACATGCTGGAGGCTGGGTTGTTAAAGAGGCAGTGAGTATATTTAAAAAGAAATCTAGGACTGTGTTTGTTTGTGGCGATGAGATTATTTCAAAAAGCAGTTTGCCCTGAATTTTATGATTCAGCAAGATCATCATGTCCTTCATTTGAGTACAGTGGACAAGGAGTCGTGTGGCTTTCCACCTACACTCTGGTGTTATTGATGACATTAATTAAGTTTCTGAAACACTTAGGTCTAACAAGGCCAGGGTCCTGCTATTATGCATCCTGGCTCAGTGGAAAGACTCTGGTCCACTTAAACAAGAAGAACAGAAACTTAATTTCATTTGTAACACCGTTTTTACCCTGCTGTTTGTTAAAGTGGTTGCTGTGAGAAATGTCTACAGTTACTACCACAGGAAAGCTCTTCTTCATTTATGATCCGAACTGGTCACACTCACATGGCGGTGAACATGGTGATGTCCATGGCGAGGGACCCACACTATCCAGATTAAAATAGCTCATTCTCATCTCTGGACTCTTCATCTCTTGTGAGACTTCTCATATAAATTATATAAAACATATTAAAGGAAATATATTTAAACTTTTTTTTTTAACATGGGGACTGTTTTTAAGGTCTAATTGCTTAGTAATCTTTTCAGTAAAAAGTTTGCCACTATTTGACTGGGCAACACTGAGTCACATTTCATGGAAGGTGAGAAAAAGTCATCTTGATGGAACGGTGCACCTTTTAATCTCCTACAACCACCATCTGCAACATATCCTGGCCGATGTGATGGAAAATCTCTCTGGTTGTGGATGGATGTGAGTTGCAGAATGCAGCAAAGCTTAGGATACAAGTCTCCATGCCCCAGTAGCAGAAGCTCAGTGGGAGACACGCATATTCAACCAAACAAGAACAGAAGGTGTGCACCATCAGTGCTCTGATGAGCCATTATAGCATGTCATTACGTTGTAATGGAATGTTATCGGCTGCACTGCACCAGCATCTACACAAACCTACTGAGTTTCCTATTGATGAAATCATAAATCCGTAAAATTGCATTTACTTGCTGGCCCAGAACAGGATATGCCCTGCTTGCTCACCGGAAATGATCAATGTTATTAATTAATATGTTTCATAAGCAAGGATTGTAATTCAGGTTTTCTATATTTCCTGCTTTAAATAGGGCACTTACTTCAACCTCTCAGTTCAGACTGCAATGAGTCAACTCAGAGAAATATGTGGGCAGATCAATACCACCAATGTTACTGTAAACATGAGCATCATCCCTCATTTCTCATCCATATTTTTTTTCTGCTTTTCCATTATGAAGGCATGACTTAAAACCTATTTGTCTTAGATCAATACTGTAATAACCACATCTCTCAAAGCTGATGACCTATTCACTGATCAATATGATTGATGATAAGACGGCTGATGTTATCTATCAAAACTTACTGTTCCATTTACTTTGGTTCAACCATGGAGGTCAAGATGCTACAGGTACTTACAGATCTACAGTTATGAGACCGTGAAAGTTAAATCTAAGCATTTTGCTCACTTGATGAGTGAATAATTGCTAGATAGTTCAGTAAAATCGCAGCTACATAAAATTGAGAAAAGAAGCCCAAAAGTGAGAAGGCTACTTTCGACAATCAGCGTATTCAAACACAGGCGGCCAATTAAGACCAAGCAGATTTCAAATGTGTTTCAAATGCTTGCTAAATATTGAATAATATCACATACAGTAAAATCAATCATGCGGCTCTCATGAAATTCTTAGCTTTAGATGATGGTCAAATCCATTTCTCTATGTTGTTATCCTCCCCTGGCCTGATCCATCCTGGTAATGTTTCTTACCAGGTAGTGCATGTCAAAGGTCAGCCTGAAAATCTCCAAAATGCATCAAAGACTGAAGAGATAGAGGGCTTAACAGCAGGGATGCAGGTCATATCCTGATCTGATTTAGCAAAAAAAAAAAAAAAAAAAAAAAAATTTTTCAA